>JZKD02S1813592.1:748089-772328 GCA_000966675.3 Picea glauca
CTATTAGGTCTTCTTACATCCGCATTATTCTATTTTATTGAAAGGTCTTATTAATATTGACCTTTATTACATCCTAATACATTGATCTACCTATGTGCAGGTTAGGACCTTAACAGGTTGAGACAGGTAGTTGATGAGTTGGCACATACATGAGGTGTATAGTTGATGATGTTCGTACATGTTGATGAGTCATAATTGATGAGTAGTTGATACATGATTGGTACATACTTGGTACATGGTTGGAGGTACTTGTTAGTAGTATTGTTGAAACATGGTTTATGGATGATGTAGCATACTTGCATAGTTATATTATTAGAAGCACATATTGATCTTGATGATGATTATGAGTCGTTGTGTTATGCTTGGTTGATGCACATCTTTGAGAGTTGTCTTGGTGAGTAGATATTATTTGGTTGATAAGATTAATGAGACAGGTTGTTTGGACATGTTGTCGTGACATGTTATTTGTATAGGTTTGGTGCATGGTTGATGCACTTGTTCATGGTATAGGTTGAGGTACATGTTGGTGCATTATTGATGCACTTGTTTATGGTACAGGTTGATTACAGGTTGAGGTATAAGTTGATGCATGGTTTAGGTTATTGGTATAGGTTGTTTGGTGCAGGTTGATTGACATAGGCTTACAACAGTATATCTCACAGTGATAGTGTGACAGTGGTTACATCATTCTACTTCTACATCAGGGCGGTTGGATGGGGGAAGGACAGGTGGTTATATCCACCTTCTGGTTATAGACGGAGAACATAGGGGGTTGTATCCTCCTTCTAGTTGTAGTCAATAAATTGGGGATTTGGAGCTTCCCTCAGGTTGTACCCTAAGAAACTAGGGGGTTGGAGCCTCCTTCCAATTGCAACTAGAAAACAAAGGAAGTTGGTGCTTCCAATGAATGTAATTCTTAAAGACATATAAGAAAAAACATTCTATGGTTTTCTCCAACTTTGGGTTTCCACGTAAAAAACTGGTGTACTATGTATGTGTGTGATTGATCATTTTTTCATTGTTTATTTACTCTGCAACTATTGGGTGATAATGCTACATTGATATAACACTCGCATTTTATGGTGAAAAGGGATTATTTCTCTATTACTAATTCACCCCCCCTCTTAGTAATCCAATAAAGGATTTCTCAGCAGGAGGTGTCTAATGAAATGTATTCTTCTTAAGGAGGTCAATCAAGGGCTTAGAAATTTTTCCATAATGGTTGAAAAATTTCTTATAATAGCTTGTGAGACAAGGAAAACCACTTAGGCGCTTTAAGGTCATTGGTCGTGGTCATTCATGAATATCTTGTATCTTTTTTGGGTCCACTTTTACCCCATCTATGTTGACAATATGCCTAAAGTATTCCACTTCATCGGTGCCAAATGAACATTTGGTATTTTTGAAAAACAATTGGTTTTCCTATAGAAAGTGAAGGAATTTGTCCACATGAAGAAGATGGTTATCTTAGGTGCAGCGATAAATGAGCATGTCGTCAAAGAAAACCAAGACAAACATCAAAAGTTAGGGTTTCAATAGTTTATTCATGAGACTTTATAAGGTGGATGGAGCATTTCAAAGGCCAAAAGGCATGACCAAGAATTCATAATGTCCCTCATGAGTTTTGAAAGAAGTATTCAGGATATATACCTCCTTCATCCATATTTGGTGATAACTAGAGTGAATGTCTAATTTGGTGAATACATAGGCACCTTGTAGTTCATCTAGCAAATTATCAATGAGAAGAATGGGAAATTTATCTTTGATGGTCAGTTTATTCATGGAATGGAAAATTAGGGCACATGTGCCAAGTACCTTCTTTCTTTAAAACCATCACCACTGGTGAAGAATATGGGCTAGTACTAGGGTGAATTACCCCCACCTCTAGTAATTCTTGTACCATATTTTCTATTTAATTTTTCTAAGAAAAGGAATATCTGTAGGGACGTATATTGGGGGCTTGACTACCCGGAAGGAGAGGGATGCTATGATCATGCTCACCCCTGGAAGGAGGTAAGGCTGTAGGAATCTCAAAGATCTTGAAGTACTTGTCCAAGATGAGTTATAGGCTAGGAGGAACTACCTCAGAGGCTTATTCAGTGACATGGATGACATTAAATTGATAAATCACACCATGGTGGCCTTTCTTCAAGAGTTTTTCCATCTTCTGAGAGCTGATGATTTCAGGAAATCCTGTTTTTAGACCCCTGAGAGTATAGGGGTGAGATGCTTAGGTGAAACTCATATATAATTCTTGGTAATACATTTTGATGGGCCCCAAAGTTTGAATCCATTCCATGCCTAATACAATATCAAAACAACCCATGGAAATAGAGAAAATGTGGGTTTTCAGATGGTAATCACCCATTTGGAGTTTGAAATTGTAACATACCTAGCCACCCATAGGCTGGGTACGCTACCTGCAAGCCCACCCTTGGACTTCCTTCTCACGTTGACCTTATTTACTTATTAAGGATGCATAAGATAACAGATTTAACGAAATGCACAACAATATCCAACAAGCATGCAAGATCTAAAGGTTATGTTAAATGAGAATTAAATATACACAACGAAAATACATTCATATACATGAAAATGAAAATTAAAATGCACAACGGAATACATTCATAGAAAGATAGTAATATCACGACAGAGAGCACTTATCTTTATGAAAGACGACATCGATTGGCTGCATACCAAGGAAATTCCACCCAACCGTAGACATCGCTGCTCTAAATCCCAACAACAGTGTCACCCTTGAGATAGGGCTATGAATCCACAATGAGGTTCCAGAGTGTAATTGGGTTCCCAAACCAGTCATCTCTCAAGATCTCACAGGTTTCCCAACACCCACAACAATCCAAGTATCCAACTCTCTTATAACCAGCCTGTGCCACCTGAGAGGATGGACCTCCACCCTTCTCTGCCACGCAGTCCCTCAAGCAGTCCTTCTCCTTCCTGCTAGGGATTCCAACATAACTGGTCTAGAATCTCAATGCTGGAACTCTCAGGACTCCTAGTTGTGAGAAAAATAGGGCACATGTCAATGCATTTCAGACATGCAGGCCCCAGGTCATGGCTGGATCACACCAACGACCACTACAACCAACTATCTCATGGCTAAGTTCTTCAGTAACTCCATTTCCTTTGCCAATCCAAGACGTAGTGCATGTATGGGAGTGTGTGTATGGGAGTGTGTGAAGGAATAAGGAGTGAGGTAATAATGAGTGAGGGAATAGTAGAATAGTGAACAAGTCATCAGTCCAACCCCCCCATCATACCAGAGGTGGGTTTAACTAACCTCATGGGGGAAAAAAGAACCTCCTGGCTTTCCCCAAGAAGTTCATGTAATCTATCCCCTACCTTATACAAAAAGGGTAATAAGAAAAAATAGGAATAAACATGTAGTCCCTCAAGCTCCCTCTCTTGTGGAATCATAGCCCCCTATAACTCTAGTTCTTGTCCATCTAGCAGCCAACAATGTATTTATTATTATTAATGATCAAAACATTACATTTCTTGGGCATACTGGCCCTTCAATAATTTTTTGGGCACTCTGGCCTCTCATCATTATAACAATATATTATTTAAAATGGGGGTTCAAAAACTTGGGGTGTTACATCCCCTCCCCCTTATTTTGGCACTGTTCTCAGTGCATATACAAAATAGAGATCAAAATATCAAATTATTCAGAACAAAGTTGTGGGTACTCTACTTGCATGGCATCTTCATTCTCCTAGGTATAATTTTTAGGATCGTAGCAGGTCCACTGAACTTTTACCAGTTCTATAACTCAATTCTGGAGCATTTTTACTTTTTTATCCAACACCCACATTGATTAAACCTGAAAGTCTCCCTCCATCTCTACCTGAATCAGATGCCAATCAATAACATGGTTAGGATCATTTAGATATTTCTTTAGTAAAGATACATGAAATACATTATGCACATTCATGGAAGCAGACAATGCAAGCATGTATGAAACTGACCCTATTCTAACCAATATTTCGAATGGACCATAGAATCTGGTTGCCAACTTTGTACAACTACCCAATTTCAAAGAGATTTTCTTGGGCTTGACTTTCAAAAGTACATGCTCCTCTACTTTAAATTCTCTAATTGTCTTGTGCTTGTCTGCATAAAATTTCTGTCTATTCTGAGCTGCCTTTAAATTCTATTTAATCTTGACCACTTGGTCTTCCATGTCCTTGAGAAACTCCGACCCAAGTACCACTCTATCTGTTGGGTTGTCCTGGCTCACTGGACTATTGAATTTCCTACCATACAATGCTTCAAATGGGCTCATTTTCAATGAATCTTGATACCCATTGTTATATGCAAACTCAACCAAGTGTAAGTAATCTTCCCACTTAGATGGCTTGTCCATCACATACATTCTCAGCATGTCTTCAATAATTCAATTGAACCTCTCTATTTTCCCATCTATTTGGGGATGATATGATGTGCTAAAGTTTAGATTTGTGCCAAATCCTTTAAACAATCCCCTCCAAAAATTGGAGGTAAACTTTGTATCTCTGTCTGAGACAATTGTCGTAGGTATCCCATGCAACCTAGAAATTTTCTTCATGAAACTTTCTGCAATATTAGTTGTTATATGCGTTGTCTTCACGGGCACAAAATGAGAAGCCTTTGTTAATTTTTCAACCACCACCATGATTGAATCATTTTTCTTATTCGTTTTGGGTAATCCTGTGATGAAATCCATGGTGATCACTTCCCATTTCTTCTCTGGAATTGGTAATGGATACAGCAAACCCGCTGGGTGCCTATGCTCAACCTTCACCTTCTGACATTCCATACATCGAGTGATGTAATCAACAACATCCTTCTTCATTCCCAGCCAAAAAAAATGGCTTCTTACTGCTGTAATGTTTTTCTGGTAACTAGGATGTCCAACGTAAGGAACATCATGCATTTCCTTCAGTACCAAATTCCTCAGTTCTCCAGAACTAGGAACATAGATTCTATTTTTATGCATGAGGAATCCATCTTCCTTTATCTTGTACTCATTTATTTTCTATTGTACATCTCCTTGATGTAATTTTTCCTTTACCTGTAGGTAATACTGGTTTGTAACAAGACCATATAAAATTATGCTCTTCAAGTCTGACTTATGCATATTGACAATAGTAGCATGCATGAGATGCACTCTCATGTTAAGTGCATAAAAAAATTTATTCTCCTTTCTCTTGATATGCTTGATATTGAAATCATATTCACTTAAAAGTTCCAACCATCTTGTTTGCCTAACATTCAAGGTCAGATGTTTGAAAATATACTTTAGACCAATGTGGACTATTCTTAATTCGAATTTCTTCCCCATGAGATAATGCCTCCACAGCCTCAAGGCGTGAACAATGGAAGCAAATTCCAAGGTGTGAACAATGGAAACAAGTTCCAAGTCGTGTGTGGCATAGTTCCTCTCATGTTCCTTAATCTTTCTGGACTCATATCCAATGACATGTCCATTCTATGTGAGGACTCCCCCAAGTCCCTCCTTACAAGTGTCTGTACATGCCCCAAAACTTTCACTTGGGTCGACAATCTTTAACACAGGCGCACTAGTAAGTAATTGTTAAGCCCTAATATTGGCTCATTACCCCTTAATTGGGGCATATTAGATTAGTAATTTTATTTTATTTATGTCGGCTTTATTCCATTAGTTGTAATTATACCTTCTAGTCTCCTATATATACCAAGGAGACATTTTCATTTGGAATCATCTGGTACTTGAACATTTATGTGGGGTAAAAGGAGGTTGTCCCCTTAAAGAGGCTTATTATCTGAAATTCTCTCTTTTTCAAGGTGTTGAGTACTTATTCTGAGGTTTTTCTATGCTATATTGATATTTGGTTCTTAACATATGGTATCAGAGCTCAAGGTCTTGGGGTTTTGCTACTACATCTAAGACACTGTGGAATTTTCGCTATAACTTGTTTTCTAAAATGTTTTAGAAGGAACGACTTGGAGGATATTTATTAGATGGATCAAGGTACGTTGGTTTAAAATTTTAGTGCCTAAGGCCTTATAAATTCGGATATACACCCTGTGAAAGTTAGGGTTCTGGAATCATCCTGAACATTGCAGACCCTAAACTCTAGAGGATATTCTCATCACGCAAGCAACGACAATTATCATACTCTTAAGGAAAGATTTATTTTTTTTAATCGTTTAAACAAGTCTCTCCTTTATTACCTCAAGATGTCGCACGTCGGAAGTTATAGATCACATAGTTTACAAGTACCGAGGGGCGAAACGATGAAATAGTTTTAAAAAGTTTTCCCAAATCAGTACCGAGAGTAAAGATACTCTAAACCATAGTTAAGAATCATTGGTATTTCATGTCTCGACATTTTCTAGCTCTAGAAGTCTTACCGTCATAACCCCGATAGCCGAAACCGTGAGATTCTTGTTTTAGTAACCTGGGTTAATGTTAAAGGTAAAAAGTTTAGCCACGGTTAAGCTCTATTGGAAATTCGCAACTCGACATACGAGCCTCCCGGAAGATGTACCTTGGAAGCCTTGAGTCGCGAAGTCGCGATATAAATGAAAACATAATTAATTAAACATTTAATCATGGTTATGCTTTTTATTAACCAAAGCTAATTATCACAGTCTCGGGTTTTAGAGGTTTAAAGGGTTAAAGTGAAAGCTCCCAATGAGGCGAAAGATGAAAGATTAATTAACATTTAAAAAGGCCTGATTAATTAATCTAAGCCAACATTTCTAGTGTTTTAATATGAAAACTAATATGCATACTCTGTGAGGCAATTTTAAACTTTCCTTGTGCCAACTTGCATTACGAATTGTCAAAATTTATGACATTAATTGGAAATGAGGTGAATCGACAAGTAAGGATTTGTTTTTTATTGCTAAATTTATATTTAAGAATGATTTGACTGTTCTATTCCTAAGGATGACATAGTTTTAAATGGTTGAAAACATGGATCTTTTGTTTGTTGTCACAAATTTCATTTTTATTCTACGCAGAGCAAACTTTTCTCGAGCGAACTAATTTCTGTATGTATACATATTTTTATCGCAAGAGAGCTAAAGTGGAATCCTTCGCCATGGCCCCACGAAAAGCATCTAAAGACACTGTTGAGGTTTCAGGACAAGGTTTAGACAACGTTTCTGATACTTCACCTCGAAGTATCGACTCTGTCAAGACCTGGTCATATATTTCTGAGGTTCTACAGTCTGAATTGGTAGATGGTTTGGATGATTCCAGTGACAATGAAAAAGATGACCTGATCACCAAATATAAGACCATCGTCCAGGCTAAAATGCATAAAGTAGCGGCTAGGCCATGTCTGCTCCCCTACTACAATATGGTCTGGTGGGCATTAGACCATGTAGATATACCAACCAAAACCATCGTCAATGAGGAGAGGGTCACCATTGGGACTTTCAGACCTGAACAATTGCAGGCTATGTACAAGTTGCCAACTGTGTCAGACTTTACATACAATGCCAAATTCATGGAGAATTTTAAACAGAAGGAATGTGTGCAATACGACAAGAGTATGTCCTGTTTAATCAAAGATTGGGTTTGACACCTTACGAAGTTCAGGGTGGAAAATAATGGTATATATTCAATATCTTCTCTGAAATCATAGTTCAAATATGTAGCTATGATGACCTACAGATTATATGGGAGAGAGGACACCACAAATTTTTTCCTTTAGTGGGTGTCTCTAATTCATATAGTCGTTGAAGGCTGTTCCTTTGACTGGGCTAAACTACTATGTGATAGTTTGACTAGTCGAGTTACAGAGTATAGAGTGCAGAGGGAGAGCGGAAAGATCGCTTCATTCTTTATGTCCGCATATATCATGGATGTTGTGTGTTTTTTGATTCCTTTCCCCTTAATGAGTTGGAGTTGGACTCCATCGGAGGCTGATCCCATCCACGTCTACCATTTAAAGCTTTGGGAAAACAAAGCTTCAGATTTTGTGTATGAAATATTTAACTAGGTAATGGTACCGCTGCATGTCACTATCTTCGACCACCCACCACCCAGGATCTTAGACAGTATCACCGCAAATCTGAACAGTATAGACGACTAGTACGTGGAAGCAGAATTTTCATATCTCAGGGTTTTCGACGCTTCTGTTCCTCTGCATGCCTTACCATTATTCATACCCGATAGGCTAACTTGTCATGAGAATGCAAGGCAACCCGTAATGGGTGGCATAAGCAAGTAACTTAAGGGATATTCTAAGAAGGTATAGCCACCTTTTCCTATTCATTTAAATTTCTATTCTATGTTAGATTTTGGGCATGCTAAAGATGAGGCAGCGACCCTGGAAGACCTGAAATTGGTTCATGTCAAATTCAAAAAGCATGATCCACATAGGGTCGTAAGTAATCACTTAGCCAGTTGTGGTCTTAAAAGGTTTGAGCACGAAAATTAACCCTCGGATGACATTTTCTGAGGCACGAGATCTTATGCTGAGGTTTTGGCTTGGATACAAGCCCTGGCACCTGAAGAGAGGGCCGATGTTTTAAAATTCCAAGAACATAGCGGAGTTTTCTTCCCCCAATATTGCAGGGTGAGAATCTAATAACAGCATAGGTGTAGAAAAAAGAAGCTGAAGGCTCCAAAGATTCAACACCCAGACAAGAAGAACACCAGGATAGGGAAGAGCAAACTGGGAGCCCAAAACCAGAAACGAAAACTCTCGATCCGATGAAAAAGTCGACTCTAGTTGCCACTCCAGGCCAATCAGCTAAGAAAATCGAAAATCCCATCACCTCCATTACTCCCTTACAGTCAACTAAAGGGAACATAGACGCAGGGTGGATTTTCAATGAAGAATTGAGACCTATAAGGATGGAAGATCTCCCTCCAAATGAGTTTTTTTTCGATAAAAAGAGAAAAGTTGTGGTAAAGAGAGAATTCTATCAAGAAGCAGGATCAATGGCCAAAAAATTTAAGGTATTGACCGACGAGAAAGATATGAAGAAAGAAGAATTTACGACAGAAATAGTCGGAACGTTAGGGGCATTTGCTACAAAAAACCAATTTTCAGTCGGGGTTTTGAAAAATCAGTTGAAGCAAAAAAATCGCCTCATCAAAACCTTAGAAGCTAAACTATCCACAACAGAGGAAGTTGCCAAGGACTAGGTGAATACAAGAATAGAACAAGCAAGAATTGTTGATTAAAAGGAAATTGAGCTGCTCAAAGCTAAGCTCGAACAAGTAGAGTTGGTAGCTCAGACCAGTCAAATACAGTTAGGCCAACAAAGAGACTTGATAGGGTAGCTACAGGTTAGATTAGAGTTCGCCAAAAGCCAACTTATAAATATCAGGATATTCTAGTCCCAGGCAATGGAGATTCGGAGCAGAGTTTCTACAGCCCAACGAAGTTTACTTTCCAAGGTAGAGATGATTTGGGACAACTGCCTGCTTATTGATCAAGTATTGGAAAACTTATCTGTCAAAGAGAGAGAAGCTAGAGCAGCTCGGGTTGCATTTCAAGAGGCTGTAATAGCTACAACAAATAGGGAATCGACAAATATTTCTGAGTTTTCCATTTTGGAATAGACCCGAGGTAATATTTTGTTGAAAGAATGGGAACACAACATATCAGAAGGAAAATTGCAAGCCAAGAAGGTAAGGAAAGCCTATGAAGAGGCTTTCGGTTCTATAGATAGAAATCTGTTGCACTGATAGCGAGAGCAATGCTGAGACACTGAGCCAAATGAATATGGAGAAACTCTTGCTTGATATAAATGAGAAAGAAGAAAGAGATTCGGCTGAATTCTCACAAGTAACTCCAGCAGACATAGTTCAAATAGATAAATGAATTATTAAACCAAGTGTGCGATTGTGCACTATCAACAACCTAGACCGACAGATGGAAGAAAGGTTACCACAATTAGTCAGAGATTGTTATATTTTTGAGGCCAATTGTCAAGCAAAACCTTCTAGGTTGATATATTGGCTGGTGGAAAAACGTGTCACTTGTACCGAGCATGCAAAGGGGCAGGCTTTTGGTACCAAATAAAGATAGCGATAAAGAAATGAAACAATTGATCTCCTTCTTGTTGTAACTAAAAATCCTGGAACGATTGAGATTCCATCATATGTAAATATGTATAAATATACAATAGAAGGAAGGAACAAAGGCTGGACCTTTTTTGGTCGATTGTAATAGAGATTTTCTCCCTCGAGAGTTAATACAAAGAAAATCTGAAGATTCTCAATTCTGTCACGACTGTGTTATGAGTTTGTTTCCTTGTATTTCATATTTACTTTCATTTCATATATGTATCTGATGAATGTTTCTCTATAACTTAGTACAACCTCTACTATAGTGAATTCATTTTAGTTTTCTATATTGTTTAGCATTTTTCCTCTGTACCTACTATCAGCAAGTATAAGACTAGTGAACAATTTAGATTTCTATATATATTTTATGCTTCATTAGGTTATTTCTTTATCTTTTTCTTCCTCTATTTACAAGTGAGATTCTCCCTTGATAGGAGCCTTACATGATAGACAACTTAATGTTTTCTTACACCCCATACACATTAATTAAAATATAACTCATTTATGGGAAAGGGCCTTTGGTTTGCACCCTATTTTCACTACCAAAGCTATAAACTCTCCTTTATACGACCGAAATCGAGGCAACATATAAAAAGTTTTGAGACTTTGTTATCATTCTGTTCCTCTATGACTGTCCCTGTGACAAGACAGCCTAATATCAAACATTAACTATCAGATCAAACACATATTTCCTTGAACCTTTTTGATACTATTATTAAAACAACCACTACCTGGGTGGAACTTGAATGTTCGTGGGCAGCGATTGAAAGGGACATAAACATCCAGGAATAGTTGGAAGCTAGACAACAACCTAGAAATCATCCCTAGCTTCCCTCGCCAAAGGTTGACATTTCTTCCTTCTCTACCCCTTACTCACTTTCGGATGCCTAGAAACTGTACTTCTAAGCCTTAAGTACATACTCTGGAACAACATCTTTTTGGCACCGTTGCCGGGGACTGGAGTTACGAAATCTTTTTCATTGGGAAAATGACATTTTTCATTGAAAGTGTCACCCTTTGATAGTGAACAAAGAGTGCACACCTTTTAAAGGATTTCCATTCTTTCACTTGGAGACTCCATGATTAATAAGCTGGCATCCAGTTGAAGGAATACCAGGCAAAACCCGGATGGTAAAGAAACCACACCCATTACCGATCCTGACAAGATTTTAAAGGCGAGAGGCTCTCTTAAGCTGACCCCTGCAGTCTATCAGCTTAAATACCCACAACTGAAGACCAAGAGTTCTTTTGAACCTTCAAATTCACACAACCCTATTTTCGACACTAAGGATCTAACATCAAACTGCTCCAAAGTTAGAAGTGAAACCCGTTCGATAACCTCTGTAGTACACAAAGGAAAAATCCCTGTAGAAAATTCATCTGCTGTCGATATATCATCAACTCTTCGGTTAAATTTTGTGACCTCACCCAGTATCAAAGAATATTTCACACATCCAGTTTCCACAACTATTGGTTCTCCTGATTACATCTCTTGCAAGTCCGAAGAGCCAAGCCCTCACATCCCTTACCAATCATCCTCAGATTTTTCAGCCCACAAAGAATGTAAAGAATCACTTTTAGTATTCCAAAACCCCCTTTACAACATTCCACTAATATTGATGGCATCCGTCGGAGGGGGAGGTGGAGGGGTTGTTAGAGGAGGTGGTGGGGGTCCTCCTGGAGGAGGATGTGTGGGTGCTCCTGGGGGAGGATCTGGAGGTCAAGGGCCTTCCCCCCCTCCCAGAGTGTTTGTTGAAGTGGTAGCAAGATACGCTTCTTTGGTATTGCTCGTTCCTTTGCACGACCTTCCCGAAAATTATATAACAAAAATTCCAAAATTCACTGGGGAAGGAGATCTGACCGTGGCCAAACACATAAATCTCTTTGATCAATTCACAGACATCTTAGGTCTTGAACATGAAGATGTGTATTCGAGGCTTTTCGTCCAAACCTTCGAAGTTCAAGTCTGAACTTGGTTTCAGAGTCTACCTGTAGGATCTATCTTGTCCTATGATGCCTTGGAAGATGCTTTCCTTAGACAATGGGGTGAAAGAAAGGACCACCTATACTATTTAATCGAGTTTAGGTCTTTAAGAAAAAAGAATTCAGAAACAGTTATGGAGTTTATTCAAACATTCAACAATCTGTATAACAAAATCCTAGTCGAGGTTAAACCGTCCCAACCCGCAGCCAAAGTAACTTTTGTGGGGTATTTTGAACCAGATTTTGCACTTCTTTTACGGGAAAGAAGGGGAGATACTCTAAACCGAATGCAAGATGACACTTTAGAAATTGAGTCAAATATGATGGGTTCTGGTAAGTTAAAAGCTAATGTAGAAGTGGGAAACCGAGAAACTAGATGCTTTAGAGAACAAGCAGGGCCGTCAAGGTCTAATAGATACACAGATGACAAAGTAGATGATATGGCCATGATAATTAAGGAGCTATCTAATAAGATATCGAGGATGGATCTAGAATAGGCCAAAGCCGATTCTTTCGCCAAAAAGGATTTCAGGAGGAATCCCAATCCCCCAAACCAACAAAGACAGATAAAAAATGAAGATTAGAAAGTACAAACTCCCCTAAAAAATGGAAATTTTATAGGAGGGAATGATCTCCAAGATTTCAGAGATTTAGATGATGATGTCACGAACTTGGGTGATGACTACATGCAACCTTATCTAACTAGAGAGGATTATGAAAAATCTCTAAACACTCAACAATCATCTATTAAGGGTGAAGAAAGAGATTATATTGACCTTTGTAGTTATCAAGAAGAGTCCGATATGATAATGACTGAGGTCCAACCTAGGTATAACTTGAGATCTAAGAGTAAGCCCATTTCAACTACTCAACCTAAGAAAATTATCCCAAGAGTTCAAACTTATGAGCCTACCCCGAAAGAAACCGTGTTACCTAACAACAAAGCGAAAGTAGTAAACGTGCAAGAACCCAAAGTGGAGAAGGTTGAGACTCAAATAGAGGAAATCGAAGCAACTAATACAAATACACCTTTAACCAATATCATGAGTAATAAGGGAGTCCAGACAAATAAGTTGGAAAAGAAGGATTCAAAAGTCCCAACTAGAGAAACAGACAAGGTGAGCGGAGTTTTCAATTTCGAAAATGAGATAAATAAAATTAAGATACCAATTCCTCTGGTAGAGTTAGTGAAAAACCCAGTTTATCGAAAGCAGATTACCAAAGTGATAGGCATTTCAGAGCTAGAAAGCCAATTTGATGTTTTGAACCTGGAAGATGATAAGCCCAACATCACTTTTGGTCCACATTTTGAAGGAGCCAAAGACACTATTGCTCCCTTTTATATCACCTTAAACGTGTACGATCAACTACTACATAATTGCATGCTAGACTCCAGAGCCTCACATAATGTGATTCCTAAAATTATTATGGACAGATTGGGCCTCGAGATCACCAGACCTTACGGAGATCTTTACTCATTTGATTCGAGAAAATTTAAGTGCATGGGAATGATAAAGGATTTAGTAGTCACCTTGGCACAGGTCCTAGTTAAGAACATCTTGATGGATGTGGTCATTGTTGATATTCCCCCCAAGTACAACTTATTGTTGTCTAGGTCATGGGGAGCCAAGTTGGGGGGTTCTCTTCAATTGGATATGACGTACACCAAAATTCCTGTGTTTGGTGGGCAATTTACTCGGTTGTACAGGGAGACGACGTTAGCATATACAGCAAGCGACCCTCAAAATACGAACAATTTCCCTATTTACATTGCAAATCAAGATTTAGGAAATTGTGTCTTATCTTTTGATGATGGTTTAGATGGTTTCATAGAGGAAAAATATATAGAGCATGAAGAGTCAGGTAACATGACAAGGGATATGTGTAGCACTGGTATCTAGAAAATGTTTTTTGACAATGCCTTGTCATGTGAAGGAGCTGGTGCAGGAGTGTTTTTTGTGGCACCCGAAGAAAGGTTTGTTGTCCCTTTTTCTTACAGACTACAATGGAATATAGATTATACTAAAAATGTATGTGAATACGAAGCCTTGGTCTTAGGAGCCAGGAGGCTAAAAATAAAAAACCTAGAGTTATATGGAGATGCAGAGTTGATAGTCAAACAAATAAATCAGCAATACCAGGCCAAGCATCCCAGATTAAGATCATACAAAAATTGTGCCTGGGATCTAATGGAAAAAGTTTTCTCTTCTGTAAATGTCCACTTCATCCCATGCACAGAAAACTTACAGGCTAATGCATTAGCTAAAGAAGCTTCAACTTTCACTCCTCCTACAACCTTTAAATTGAAGTATGACATAGAGATAAGACACAGACCATCTATATCGGATAATATCCAGCACTGACAGGTTTTTGAGGATGATGAACAAATTAAGAAGTTTCTTGAAGCAATAGGCGATTTTTCTGAAACTCAAGCGGATCAAGAAAATCAGAGCGACCATATATGGATCATGCAAGAAGGGGAGGACCCTCAATATTTCTAAGACAAAATCACAAATCATTGAATGTTGGTCCTAAAAAATAACAAGATTCTGAAAGGACTGATCCCTCTGGAAAGACTGTTTGATCAAAACAACATACCTATAAAATCCACCTTACAACCCCAACCAGAAGAGGTTGAGGACTATGACATAGGAACCAAAGAAGAGTCTAGGATGGTTAAAATATCTAAACTCCTCCCTCCTAAAATAAAAGGAGACTATAAGGACCTACTCAGAAAATTTAAAGACGTTTTCGCCTGGTTTTATGACGAGTTAAGAACCTACGACACTACCGTGATCGATCACAAGATACCTCTAAAGCCTGGGGTCAAACCCTTTAGAAAAAATCTTAGGCAGATCAACCCCATTTTATTGCCTGTGGTTGAAAGAGAAGTGAAGAAGCTTTTAGATGCAAAAATTATAGTACCTCTGAGATATTCCGACTAGGTGGTAAACTTGGTCCCGGTCAGAAAAAAGAGTGGGGAAATTAGACTGTACATGGATTTCAGAAATCTAAATAAGTCCTCTCTTAAAGAAAACTATACGCTGTGTAAAATGGATCACGTGCTAGAAAAGGTAGTTGGGGAAAACATAATGTCTATGATTGACGGTTTCTTTGGATATAATCAAATTTCCATGAATGAACAAGATAATGAAAAAACAACTTTCACTACCCCTTGGGGTACGTTCCTGTATGATAAAATTCCTTTCGGTTTGATGAATGCAGGAGCCACATTCCAACACTCTATGGACATTGCGTTCATCGAAGAGAGGGATAAGTTCGTAGTCATTTATCTCGATGATTTGATGGTTTTCTCCAAAACCGACGAAGAGCATTTGGTACATCTTAAAAAAACATTTGAAAAATGTCGCAGGTTTGGTCAGTCCTTAAATCCCAAGAAATCACACTTCACCATGCAAGAAGGTAAAATTTTGGGTCATATTGTATCTAGGGATGGAATTAAGATTGATCCTAAGAGGGTTTAAGCGATAGACACTATAAAAATTCCTAGAAATGTAAAAGAAATTCAATCTTTCTTAGGAAAAACATTTTTTTTACGAAGATTTATCCCAAATTTCGCTGAAATTTAAAATTGATCACAGGTATGATGAAAAAGAACGGTGAAGTAAAGTGGACAATAGAGGCCAAAGCGTCATTCCCACACATTAAGAAATTCATAGCCGAGGCACCTATGTTGGCAAGCCTCAATTATCTAAAAACATTTCTTATTTTCTCTTTTTCCTCCGAACACACGATTGCTGCAGTGCTCCTCCAAAAAAATGAAGAGGGTTTCGAACAGTCGATCACCTTTTTCAGCAATATCCTTAGAGATGAAGAACTTAAATATGATATAATAGAAAAACAAGTGTACGCCATGGTAAAAGTACTGAAGGCATTTAGAACATATGTATTACACTCCAAGATAATTGCGTACATACCTACCAGTTTTGTGAAAGATATTTTGGTGCAACTAGACAACGATGGGAAAAGAGGATGATGGCTTGCCAAGATTCAAGAATTTGACCTAGAAATCAAACCTACTAAACTGATAAAGGGACAAGGCCTGGCCAAACTTTTGACTGAATCAAATCTTAGAGCTCTGGATATAAACTGCTTACAGGAATGTGAGGAAGACATGAACATAAATAACCTTGATGAGCAAACAAATACAATTAAGATCAAAGAGAAGTTTATATCATCAGAATGGTACAGAAACATAGTATCCTACCTACTAACTCTAAAATTCCCAAGTGAACTATCACCATCAAAAGCCAGTACTTTAAAGCTTCATGCAGTTAAGTATTGTATTGCCAAAAATCAACTATATTGGAAAGACCCACTCGGTTTCTTTTTAATATTCTTAGTAGAATAAAAAATAGAAGGGTTTATAAGTGAATTTCATGAAGGAGTGTGTGGAGGACATCATGCTTGGAGGGCCACAACTTACAAAATTCTGAGGGCTAGGTATTACTAGCCAAAAAATTTCTCTGACATCAATGCCAAGGTCTGAGCTTGTAACCCTTGTCAACTATTTGCAGGAAAACAAAAACTCTCGGTGCTACCTTTAGTTCCAGTCAAAACTAAATCCCCTTTTCAACAATGGGGGCTAGATTTTATAGGCGATATCAATCCACATTCTAGTGCCCAACATAAGTGGATCTTAACTGCCACATACTACTTTACTAAATGGGTGGAAGCTATTCCAACCAAAAGGGAAACTGACACAGTAGTAATAGATTTCTTAGAAGATAAATTTTTGTCAAGATTTGGCTGCCACCGAAAGATAGTCATAGATAATGCCCAAGCCTTCAAATCTATGGCTATGATCAACTTCTGCCAAAAGTATAATATCATTCTTGGCCATTCCACAGCGTATTACCCCCAATGAAATGGACTGGCTGAGTCGTCTAACAAGAGCCTGATCAATATAATTAAGAAAGTGTTGGATAAAAACAAAAAGTATTGGCATGTGCATTTAAAATACTCCTTGTGGGTGAATCGCATAGGAATTTCCCCTTTTCAAATGGTATATGGGACAGATGCATTGTTACCTATAATTTTAGCGCTCCTCGTGATGAAACTATGGAAAGATCAGAAAGAAGAACCTAATCATGTCACCAGGAGAATAAACTAGCTAATCGAGGTTCAACAACACAGGGTCGAAGTACATGAAAGGTTGCAGAAGTACCAAGACAACATGAAAGCATTATTCGACTGTAGGGAAAATGACAAATATTTCCTCCCAGGTGATTTAGTATTAAGGTGGGATGCAAGGAGGGAAGAAACAGTGAAACATGGTAAATTTGATCACCTCTGGTATAGGCCATTCAAAGTCTCAGCTCTCGAAGGAAAAAATTATTTCCTACTAGAAAATCTAGATAGTGAAATCCTCAATGCCCCTGTCAATGGGCATTATCTAAAGCATTATATGACATAAGCGATTCAAAAACCAAAAAAAGAAAAGAAAAAGATGTGTATATTTATATATAGAATTTTTACCTATACACACACACACACACACACACACACACACACACACACACACACACACATTGGTCTTTTGATTTTCTTTTCCTTTCGTAAATTTTTGACACCTTTCAAAAAGCCTTGACAACTTTCATATTTGCCTTTTTACAGGATTCCAGCTGCAAATAAAATGAGCAAGAGAAGTAAACAGAAATTCGTGTATCAAAAAATAAATTGGCTTAAACAGGTGATAAAAAAGATTTTTAATATTTTGGAAAGAAAATGAAACGGTAAGGTAAAGGTGAGAATTCCTAAAAGACTTGTTTTGAAGGGCTCTCAAAGGAAACCAAGATAACCCCATAAGAATACGACAATATCGTCTGAAATAGTAAATAAAGGAACATTTCCATGGTTAAACGTTTACAAAAGAATAAGACGAAATGAATAAGTCACCCAAAGTAAAGCATCCCTAAAAAAGATTTTCAAGAGTCAGTTTTGATTTTTGACCCCTACTTTTCAGTTTGTAGATCTCTATCTGTCACCCTTTTCTATTTTCAGGTTTACCTTTTGAAAATCCAACATCGTTCATGTTTCGCATACGTAGGGACAAGAGATTATGTTTTAACCTCGAAAGCTTCAAAGCAGATTATGAAATGTAAGATGGTCTTCACAACTCCTCGGTCCCTTACTAAACAAAGTGACGTTTAAGTGATCCTGACTTTTCTAGGTTTTTCAACAGTTTCGGAGGATTGAGGCTTGCTCAAATAGAAAACTCCAAAAAAATTATTTTTTCCCTTTCTCCCTGCGAACGAAGGTGTTGTGAAAGTTAAGGGAAGGTTGGTACCGAGTAATCAAAGTAAGTTGGTAGGCCTATAATGCAAAATATTACACAGATATCAGTCCTCATACAAACTAATTTCCCCCACTTCACGCTCTAAAAAGAAAAATTATAAGACAGGTGGTGAAAGGAAATTCAGAAATGATTGCCCCCATCTAGTCCAAAAGACGATGAAAGGAAATTCAGAAATGATTGCCCTCGTCTCATCATTTAAATGCATAAATATATTCCAAAGTGGTGAAAGGAAATTCAATAAAAAGGGCCAGATAACTTCATCGGGGCACTGAACATGCTCTTTGGTAGTGAAGCAATATCTGAGATATCTGTAAGGCTGTGGTACATGAATATCACTCCGCTTTGGTAACCAATTTTTTCAAAACCCGATCTACATCCCAAGTTCAGATAGGGATTCCTGATTAAAAACATATAATTTGTTTCTTTTGATGCAAGCCAATAGCCACAATATCTGTTGGGTCTCCTAGAACTATTTTGATTGTCTTAATGCAGACCTGAATTCAGTAATGAGAAGGAGAAAGTCGTGAAAGGGACTACAACTAAGTTTAAAAAGTATCTGAGTTTTGAAAAGCTTTTCGAAATTAAAAAAAGAAGTCCCTTTCCCCTTCGGTATCCTGTTCTAAGGAACATCTTCGTTGGATTAAATCCATTGACTCCATTTACCCAATATAGGCACGTGGTCTACTATTCTTCCCATCTTCCAAGAAAACAAGATCCCTAGCTGGAGCCTATGTTGGAGCCGCCTTTGTTTTTTAGTTTTTTTAAAATTTTATATCTTAATGCTTGAAATCGAAAGATGGTTTTGGTATTTTCCTTTATTTTCCCCAAAATCTCAAAAGTCTCATCACACAAGCAACGATGGTTATCATACTCTTAAGGCAATATTTTTTTTTTTTAATCATTTAAATGAGTCTCTCCTTTTTTACCTTGAGATGTCGCATGTCAGAAGTTATAGATCACATAGTTTACAAGTCCCGAGGGGAAAAACGGAAAAATAGTTTTAAAAAGTTTACCCAGATCAGTATCGAGAGTAAAGATACTCTAAATCACAGTTAAGCATCATTGGGATTTTGTGTCTCGGCATTTTCCAGCTCCAAAAGTCTTATCGTCATAACCCCGATAGCCGAAACTACGAGATTCTTGTTTTAGTAACCCGGGTTAATGTTAAAGGCAAAAAGTTTAGCCGCGGTTAAGCTCTGTCAGGAATTCCCAACTCAGCATATGAGCCTCTTGAAAGCTCTACCTTCAAAGCCCGAGTCATGAAGTCATGATATAAATAAAAACATAATTAATTAAACACTTAATCCTGGTTATGTTTTTTATTAACCAAAGCTAATTATCACAATCTCAGGTTTTAGAGGTTTAAAGGGTTAAAGTGAAAACTCCCAGTGAGGTGAATGCTGAAAGATTAATTAACATTTAAAAAGGCCTGATTAATTAAGCTAAGCCAACATTTCCAGTGTTTTAATACGAAAATTAATATGCACATTCTACAAGGCAATTTAAAACTTTCCTTGCGACAACTTGCATTAGGAACTATCAAAATTTATGACATTAATTGGCAATGAGGCGAATCGACAAGTAAGGATTTGGTTTTTATTGCTAAATTTATATTTAAGAATGATTTGACCATTCTGTTCCTAAGGACGACCTAGTTTTAAATGGTCGAAGACATGGATCTTTTATTTGTTGTCACAAATTTCATTTTTATTCTACGTAGAGCAATTTTTTCTCGAGCGATCTAATTTTTGTATGTATACATATTTTTATCGTAGGAGAGCTAAAGTGGAATCCTCTGCCATGGCCCCGCAAAAAGCATCTAAATCTACTGTTGAGGTTTCAAGACAAGGTTCAGACAATGTTTATGATACTTCAACTCAAAGTATCGACTCTGTCAGGACCTGGTCATATATTTCTGAGGTTCTACAGTCCGAATTGGTAGATGGTTTAGATGATTCTGGTGACAATGAAAAAGACAACCTGATCACCAAATATAAGACCATCATCCAGGCTGAAATGCATAAAGTAGCGGCTAGGCCACGTCTTCTCCCCTACTACGATATGGTCCGGTGGGCATTAGACCATGTAGATATACCAACCAGAACCATCGTCAACGATCAGAGGGTCACCATTGGGACTTTCAGACCCGAACAATTGCAGGCTATGTACAAGTTTCCAACCATGTCAGACTTTACATACAATGCCAAATTCCTGGAGAATTTTAAATAGAAGGAATGTGTGCAATATGACAAGAGTATGTCTGGTTTAATCAAAGATTGGGTTTCACACCCTGCGAAGTTCAGGGCGGATAGTAATGGTATATATTCAATATCTTCTCTGGAACCACATTTCAAATATGTAGCTATGATGACCTACAGATTATCTGGGAGAGAGGACACCAGACATTTTTTCCTTCAGTGAGTGTCTCTAATTCATACTGTCACCGAAGGCTATTCCTTCGATTAGGCTAAACTACTATCTGATAGTTTGACCAATCGAGTTACAGAGTATCGAGCGCAGAGGGAGAGCGGAAAAATCACTTCATTCTTTATGTTCATGTATATCATGGACGTCGTGTGTTTTTTGACGCCTTTCCCCTTAATGAGTTGGACCTAGACTCCATCGGAGATTGAGCCCATCCACGTCTACCATTCAAAGCTTTGGGAAAACAAAGCTTCAAATTTTGTGTATGAAATCTTTAACTGGGTAATGGTACCGCTGCATGTCACTATCTTCAACCACCTGTCACCCAGGATCTTAGAAATTATCATGGTAAATCTGAGCAGTATAGCCGACTGGTACATGGAAGTAGAATTTTCATATCTCAGGGTTATTGGTGCTTCTGTTCCTCCACATGCCTTACCATTATTCATACCCGATAGGCTAGGTTGTCGTGAGATTGTTAGGCAAACCATAATCGGTGGTGTAAGCAATGAACTTAAGGTATATTCAAAGAAGGTATGGCCACCTTTTCCTATTCATTTAAATTCCTATTCTTTGTTATATTTCGGGCATGCTAAAGCTGAGGCAACGACCCTGGAAGACCTGAAATTAGTTCATGTCGAATTCAAAAATCACGATCCACATAGGGTTGTAAGTAATCACTTAGCCAGTTGCAGGCTTAAAAGGTTCGAGCACAAAAATTCACCCTCGGATGACATTTTCTGAGGCACGAGATCTTATGCCGAGGTTTTGGCTTGGATACAAGCCCTGGCATCCGAAGAGAGGGCTGATGTTTTAAAATTCCAAGAACATCGGTGGAGTTGTCTTCCCCCAGCATTACGGGGTGAGAATCCAATAACAGCAAAGGTGTAGCAAAAAGAAGCCGAAGGCTCCAAAGATTCAACACCTAGACAAGAAGAACACTAGGACAGGAAAGAGCAAACTAGGAGCCCGAAACCAGAAACGAAAACTCCTGATCCGCCGAAAAAGTCGACTCTAGTTGCCAGTCCAGGCCAATTAGCTAAGCAAATCGAAAATCCCATCTTGTCCATTACTCCCTTACATTCAACTAAAGGGAACATAGACGCAGGGTGGATTTTCAATGAAGAATTGAGACCTATAAGGATGGAAGAGCTCCCTCCAAATGAGTTTTTTTTTTTTTATAAAAAGAGAAAAGTTGTGGTAAAAAGAGAATTCTATCAAGAAGTAGGATCAACGGCCAAAAAATTTAAGGTGTTGACCAACGGGAAAGATATGAAGAAAGAATAATTTGCGACAGAAATAGCTGGAACATTAGGGGCGTTTGCTACGACAAACCAATTTTTAGTCGAGGTTTTGAAAAATCAGCTGAAGCGAAAAAATCGCCTCATCAAAACCATAGAAGCTAAACTAGCCACAACATAGAAAGCTGCTAAGGACCAGGAAAATACATGAATAGAACAAGCAAGAATGGATGATAAAAAGGAAATTGAGCTGCTCAAAGCTAAGCTCTAACAAGCAAAGCTAGTAGCTCAAACCAGTCAAATATAGGTAGGCTAGCAAAGAGACTTGATAGGGAAGCTACATGTTAGATTAGAGTTCGCTGAAAGACAAGTTATAAATATCAAGATATTCTAGTCCTAGGCTATGGAGATTTGGAGCAGAGTTTCTACAGCCCAACGAAGTTTACTTGCCAAGGTAGAGATGATTCGGTACAACTGCCTTCTTATTGATCAAGTATTGGAAAACTTATCTGTCAGAGAGAGAGAAGTTGGAGCAGCTCAGGTCGCATTTCAAGAGGCTGTAATATCTACAACAAACAGGGAATCAACAAATAGTTCTGAGTTTTCCATTTCAGAACAGACCCGAGGTAATATTTTGTTGAAAGAATGGGAACAAAACATATTAGAAGGCAAATTGCAAACTAGGAAGGTAAGGAAATCCTGTGAAGAGGCTTTCGGTTCTATAGATGGAAATCTGTTAGGCACTGATAGCGAGAGCAATGATGAGACACTGAGCCAAATGAATATGGCGAAACTCTCGCTTGAAATAAATGAGAAAGAACAAAGAGATTCGACCGAAGTCTCACAAGTAACTCTGGCAGACATAGTTCAAATAGATAAATGGATTATTAAACCAAGTGTGCGATTGTGCACTATTGACACCCTAGACTAACATATGGAAGAAAGGTTACCACAATTAGTCAGAGATTGTTATATTTTTTAGGACAATTGTCAAGCAGAACCTTCTAGGTTGATATCTCAGCTGGTGGAAAAATGTGTCACTTGTACTGAGCATGCAAAGGGGCAGGCTTCTGGTACCAAATAAAGATAGAGATAAAGAAATGAAACGATTGATCTCCTTGTTGTTGTAACTGAAAATCCTAGAACGATTGAGATTCCATCAGATGTAAATCTGTATAAATATACAATAGAAGGAAGGAACAAAGACTGGACTTTTTTGGGTCGATTGTAATAGAGATTTTCTCCCTCGAGAGTTAATACAAAGAAAATCTGAAGATTCTTGATTCCATCATGACTTTGTTATGAGTTTATTTCCGTTTATTTCATATTTACTTTCATTTCATATATGTATCTGATGAATGTTTCTCTATAACTTAGTACAACCTCTACTATAGTGAATTAATTTTAGTTTTCTATATTGTTTACTGTTTTTCCTCTGTACCGGCTATCAGCAGGTATAAGACCAGTGAACACTTTAGATTTCTATATATATTTTATGCTTCATCAGGTTATTTCTTTATCTTTTTCTTCCTTTGTTTACAAGTGAGATTCTCCCTTGATAAGAGCCTTACATGATAGACATCTTAATGTTTTCTTACACCTCATACACATTTATTAAAATATAACTCAGTTACGGGAAAGGGCCTTTGGTTTGCACCCTATTTTCACTACCTGAGCTATAATTTCTCCTTTATACGACCGAAATCGAGACAACATCTAAAAAGTTTTGATATTTTCTTATCATTTTGTTCCTCTATGACTATCCCTATGACAAGACAACCTAATATCAAACCCAGACTATCAGATCAAACACATATTGCCTTGAACCTTTTTGATACTATTATTAAAACAACCACTACCCGGGTGGAACTTGAATGTCCGTGGGCAGCGATTGAAAGGGACATAAACATCCAGGAATAGTTGGAAGCTAGACAACAACCTAGAAATCATCCCTAGCTTCCCTTGCTGAAGGTTGACATTTCTTCCTTCTCTACCCCTTACTCACTTTCGGATGCCTAGAAAATGTACTTCTAAGCCTTAAGTACAGACTCTAGAACAACAGATTCAATGGAAGCTAAGTTGGATACTAATATGGATGGCTTAAAAGGGGAGATCATGGAAGGATTGAAAAATTTCCTAATAGAGAGGACACCTCAAAGTGAAAATGTATCCCATGAAATTCATGATGAGGACA
>JZKD02S1813592.1:774391-787303 GCA_000966675.3 Picea glauca
TCTAGTGCATCAGATACATTTACATGGAAAAATGATTCACTATGGTACAAAGATCGCTTATATTTATGTAAGAAATCCCAACTCAAAGAAAAGGTACTATTGGAATTGCACACCTTTCCAGTAGGAGGGCACTTGGGATTTTTGAAATCCTACCATAGAGTCAAGAAGGATGTTTTTTGGGATGGCCTTAAAATTGATGTTCAAAGGTTTGTGGCAGAATGTTTGGTTTGCCAACAAAATAAGGTGGAAACAATTAAGACCTTGGGTCTTTTACAACCATTAGCCATCCCAAGTTAGTGTTGGGAGGAGGTTTCCATGGATTTCATCACAGGGTTACCGAAGTCTGAAGGAAAGAGTGTCATCATGGTGATTTTTGATAGACTGACCAAGTACACACACTTTTGTGCACTCTCTCATCCCTTCAAATCTAGTACAGTTGCCACCGCAATCATGGAGACAGTTCAAAAGCTACATGGCAGCCCAAAGATTATTGTAAGTGAGAGAGATCCCATCTTCACTAGACATTTTTGGACAGAATTATTTTCTTTTTTGGGTACTCAAATGGCTCATAGCTCATCCTGTCATCCTCAATTTAATGGACAACCCGAGGTAGTGAACAAATATCTAGAAGGCTACCTTCGTTGCTTTGTCTCTGATAAACAAACACAATGGTTCAAATGGTTACCCTTGGCAGAATGGTGGTATAACACTTCCTTTCATACTCCAACAAAAATGAAACCCTTTATGGCACTCTATGGATACCACCCTCCTTCCATCACTTCTTCTCTAAAAGAAAAATCTAAGGTTCAAGCAGTGGAAGATCACATCATGCATCAACAACAAGTTCTCCAAATCTTAAAGGACAACCTGACCATGGCACATAATCACATGAAACAACAAGTAGATCAACATCATAGTGAAAGAAGTTTTGAAGTAGGGGATTGGATGTTTTTAAGACTAAAACCATACAAACAGATGTCCCTCAAGCAAGCAAAGAAAGATAATAAATTATCACCAAAGTAATATCCCTTATAAGGTGTTGCAAAATATCGATACTATGGCATACAAATTGGAGTTGCCTACATATTCACGAGTACACTCAGTTTTCCATGTTTCATGCTTAAAGAAGGTTATAGGTGACAATATACCAGTTCAAACTATATTGCCAGAACTTGACGAGGAAGAAAAAATCATATTGGAGGCTGAACCCATCACTAACACAAGAATTCATCAGCCGAGGAATAGATCCATTTCAGAGTATCTCATTAAATGGAGGAAACTACCAGCTGAAGATTCCACTTGGGAAGATGAGTCTTTTATACAGAAGCATCCAGAGTTACTCAAGTGTTGTGGAAAAAAATTGTCTCAAGGGGAGGGGCATGTTAAGCCCTAATATTGGCTCATTACCGCTTAATTGGGGCATATTAGATTAGTAATGTTATTTTATTTATGTTGTCTTTATTCCATTAGTTGTAATTATACCTCCTAGTCTTTTATATATACCAAGGAGACATTTTCATTTGGAATCATCTGGTACTTGAACAGTAATTCCTTCAACAGATTAAAATTCTTTTCACACTTGAGTGTCCATTCAAATTTAGTTCCCTTCTATTGGAAAGAGGAGATGGGGTGAGAAATCTTAGAGAACCCTACTATGAACCTTCTGTAGTAGCTGGCTAATCCCATAAAATATCTGGCGTCTAACACATTTCTGGGTGTTTTCCATCCTCTAATGGCTTCAATCTTATCTGGATCTACTACTATGCCCTGCTTTGAAATAATGTGTCCCAAGTAATGGATCTTCTTTTGATAAAAATAACACTTACTCAACTTGGCGTACCACTGATTTTCTCTCAGTACTTGCAATACCAATCTCAAGTGATGTTCATGCTCCTCTTCATACTTAGAATAGATAAGTATGTCATCCATGAATGTCTTATTCCTTGATTCTTACGTGATGGTATCCTTCCCTCGATTCAATCTTTGAAAATATCTTTGCTCCTGTTATATGATCAGAGAAGTCATCAATTCGGGGTAGCGGATACTTTCTCTTTATAGTGTACTTGTTCAGTTGTCGGAAGTCAATACATAGCCTCAAGGTTCCATCCTTCTTTTTGAAAAAAAGTACCGGTGCTCCCCAAGGTGAAACACTTGGATGGATGTACCCTTTCCTCAAAAGTTCCTCCAAATGCATTTGTAATTCTTTTAGCTCTAGTGTGCTCATTCTGTAATGTGTTTTTGACACTGCGACAACTCTTGGCACTAAATCAATTGAGAAATATATCTCCCTTCTTGGTGGCAATCTAGGTATTTCTTGGAATACATCTTCAAATTCCTATAGCACCAAGAAATATTCAAGGCTTGGCCCCTTTGTATCAACTGAATCCTCCACATGGGCTTCATATAGCTTACATCCTTTTCTAAAACACCTTTTTAGTTGTAAGGCCGAAATCTCCCTTATAGAGATGGGTCTTGGAACTCCTTTCAAAGTGCTATGTTTTCCATTTCCATCAAGAGATGTAAATGTCTTGTTATGAGAATATAGGACAGCATGATGTTTGTACAACCAATCCATCCCAATCAGAATATCATAACATACCAATGGTATGATGTTTAGATCAATACTAGTATTCATGTCATTAAGACTTATGGAACAACTTTTGACCATATCATGGATTCTTCTTTTGGTTCCAGTAGCTAACTGAAACAAAATTGTTTTTCCAAGTTTACTTTTCTCCAAATGTAATCCATCCACTAAATTAGGGTCAATGTAACAATGGTTTGATCAATCAAAATAGAAATAGGTTGATTTCTGATCTTACCTTCCACCTCGATCATATTGGACTAGTACTCTGCTTGTTGATCATTTAAAACTACATAGATTCTCCCCATATCTCTGACTATTGTAGCCTCTTGGATGTTGTGCATAGTCTTCACTCTGTCCTTTCTGTGTGGGCAATCCTTGTACAGGTGATCTTCCTTGCATCCCCAGCATTGGATTGGTAGTCTTCCCCTTTTTCCAAAGGAGTCTTCCTTCTTGAAATCCTCCTTATCATATTGATCTTGATGATTTCTATAAGGATCATTCCTATTGAAGGGAGGTTTGAATCATTTCCTCCTCTGATAGGACTTCGAATTCTTCTTATCCTTCCAATATTTCTACAGGGATTCACTTCCCTAGCCTTGCTCATACAAGTATTTATCCTTCATGATGGCCTCAGTCAAGGTCTTGGATTCATCATACTTGATATTTTCTTTATATAAGGCTATCAATCCACTTAGAAATCTATGTATTTTCACTTTCTCATCACCAATGAACCTGACATACTTTAACAATCCCAAGAACTTCTTATCATATTCTACCATAGTCATGCTTCCCAACCTGAGTTCAAAGAACTCCTACATTTTCTTGTCATAGAAATTCTTTGAGAGGTACTCCTTCTAGAAGTACTTCTTGAACTGTTTCCAAGTGATCCTACTTTCATTAACATGTTCCACTTGCTTCAGTTGGTCCCACCATACTGCAGCTTTCCCATGTAAATGGTATGTGGCAATCCTAGCTTCTAGGTTTGATGAATAGTTATGCAACTAAAAATATCTCTGGAGCCCAAGAAACCATGCTTCGACATCATCTTCCCTTTATATTTCACCATTGAAGGAAGGTTTCTTGAGCTTCGTCAGCTCTCCTTGCAAACTATATATCTCTTGTTTCCTTCTCTGGTGTGTAATAGGAGACACTTCTCGGTTGCTTATGAGATCATCTGATGGATAAAAAGTCCTTCCTAAGTAAGGAGGTGAGTGGTGTCCATGAGCTCTACTACCACTTCTAGAATAACCAGCTCTTCCATGAGCATCTCCTCTTTCCCGAAACCTTCCTTCTTCCTATTGTCTTAAGTTCGATTCCTTCTTTGTTTTCCTAAGAAACTGATTTAAAATCTACAACTCTCGAGCATTTATCTTACTTTTCTCTCTCATCATTCTCTCATTGTCTTCTTTGTAACTTTGCACTTCCATCTTTAATATTCTTACCGTTTCTATAAATGTTTCTTGCTCTCCTTTTTCCTTGCATTCGTTGGACTCTGTCTTTGCATTACTGATTCTAGTATTCTGGTCTTTGGCATCCTTTTCATGACTAGAGGATCCCTCACCTTTTCCCATTTCCTCAATATGCATCCCGAGCTAATGCACTTAAGCTTCTTATTTCTACAAAATGTGGAAGCGACCGTTTTTTTAGAATTATGTGTATGATAGAAAAATTTTCCAAATCATGCTACAAGTCTCTTTCTTGTTTATGGATATCATATCCCCATTCTCCAAAAATAACAGTGTCATGTTATCCCTGGTTGACATAGAGTTCACCCTGCACAAGCGCTTCCTTTAAACCACCTCCCAGGTGACCATGACTAGAAACCACTGCTAAATCCTCCCTTTGCACTTTTCTGTCTTAGAGACAACCAATTTTTCCCTTAACCTTCCTTCCTTAGCTCTCAACTTGCATATGACCAAGGCCATGACACTGCGCTTAGCTGAAAAGGAGCTTGTCTAGAGATTTGGGACTTCATAGCTTTTAGCTAGGACCAGATCAAAGATCCTCGTCCTCTTTCATGATCAACGATCAATATCTTTTTCAGGAATCCACACTTTGAGAGTCTCAACTTTTCTTTCTTGCCTCCTCTTGGTACGCATTTACCTAGGGTTCATGATCTGTCGATAGTTGTCTTCCCACAGATCAATGGTTATGAATTGTTTCAGCATTTCAGGCTTTGAAAGTTTCAAACTTCCCTCCTGCACTTTCTCCCGTAGTGCTTTTACCCACAGTCAATGATCCCTCGATGTGTGTCCTCTGGAATCGATGGTCGATATATACTCTAGCCTTTAGGCCTTCAAGAGTTTTTGAACTAACTAGCTTGTCACCTCCTTCCCTTCTAGAGTGCTCGGTCTTCTAGACTGGACGATCTGTCACCACGTGGAGAAATGTTGGAAGCAGACACATGGCTCAATCAAGAAGGTGACATGTGTCACATTCCAATCGACTTTTCAATGTTTCAAATGCCAAAAAATTATTGACACGTGGCACACATCCCATGTTTCCACATCATCCCCAGTGACATCATCATGCCTTATCACTTTGGCTCTTCGAGCTTCAAGGCTTCAGGAGTTTTCAAACTAGCACACTTCCAATTCTCCTGAACTCTGAATTCCCGAAGTGGCTAATCTATCACCACGTGTCCTCCTGGATAGAACGACCAGGTTTCACTTTGGGTCTTCACCCAGAGTCCATAGATCTGCTCCACGTGTGATCCTCAATCTAACAGCTATGATTTCTTTAGGGATTCATACTTTGGAGATCTCAAACTTCAACCTTTTTCCTTAAAAATATTTTTATCCGAAGGTCGTGATCTTCTGGCGCGTGTCCCCTACAGATCAATGACCATGATTCCTTCGATACTCCAGACTTGAGAAATATCAAATTTCAAACTTATTTGGCCCCACTGGCTTTTATTCGAAGTCATGGATCTGGTGACGCATGGCTCTCAAAAGATTAATGGATGAGATCTTCTTGGATGATAGAGGTTTTATCCAGATCTCTGAGCTTTGGGAGTCTCAAACCTCAACTGAAAATCTCTTGAACGGATTCCTTTGAAGTTACTAATATACTGACACGTAACCATTGGGCGATCGATGGTCAGGATCTAATTTAGACGATCCGATAGTCGAGGTTTAATTCAGTGCTCTGGCTCTCCGAGCTTTGGGAGTCTCAAATTTCAACTTCGCCTCGCTCGCTCTTTCCTGGATTACTTTCACCCAGAGCACATGATGGGTTGACACATGTCCTCTTATGGATCGACAGTCCCCAACTACTTCATCTATTCAAATTTTCGATGTTCGAGCCCTACCTATCACATCATTGCCTGCCTTTCAATTTGCAGGGGCATGCATCGACGGTTTGGAGTAACCCACTTTTCACCCTGCAATTCTCATGATGTAGACATGTAACCCCCTAGGGAAACCATGGTTTGGATTGTGGGACCTCCTTGAAAAATTATCTCCTGTGCAACTCCATTCCCCAGAATGGCTCCTCATCATTGATCTCTCTCTCCAATGGGTTATGATGGTCGTGACCTTAACCTTGCTTCCTTTTTATTGGACGACCCTTTTTTACCTGTCCTCCAATCCAACGATCCCGGATCTCCCTGATCCTACCGTGGTGATCATTCTTGAATTAAAAGGAACTATCATGATCATTCGAACCCTCACAGAGGTTCTATGATGTTTTGTCTCCTGCATAGCATATGCAACGTCGTTCCTTCTGATATTTTCAACTTCACAGTTAGAGTTCGATCTCGACCATGAGATTCTGACGAACAGACCCAGCCCATACCAGCCCGGTGTTTCAACTAGAAGCTCTAATACCAATCTCTAACATATCCATCCATCCACATGCCAGGTACGCTACCTGCAAGCCCACCCTTTCACTTCCTTCTCATGTTAACCTTCTTTACTTATTAAGGATGCATAAGATAACATATTTAACAACATGCACAAGAATATCCAACAAGCATGCAAGATCTAAAGGTTATGTTAAACGATAATTAAATATACACAATGGAAATACATTCATATACATGTAAATGAAAATTAAACTGTATAACGGAATACATTCATACACAGATAGTAATATCATAACAGAGAGAACTTATCTTTATGAAAGACGACACCGACTAGTTGCAGACCAAAGACATTCCACCCAACCATAGACACTACTTCTCTAAATCCCAACAACAATGTCACCCATGAGCCAGGGACATGAATCTACAAGGACATTTCTAGAGGGTAATTGGGTTCCCAAACCAGTCAGCTCTCAAGCTCTCACAGGTTTCCTGACACCCACAACAATTCAAGTACCCATCTCTCTTCTACCCAATCTATGCCACCTGACAGAATGGACCTCCACCCTTCTCTATCACGCAGTCCCTTAGGCAGTCCTTCTTCCTGCCAGGGCTTCCAGCACAGCTGGTTCAGGATCGGAATGTTAGAACTCTCAGGACTCCCATTTGTGAGAAACATAGGGAACATGCCAATGCGTTTTAAACATGCAGCCCCAGGTCATAGCTGGATCACACCAGTGTCCAGTACAACCAACTATCTTGTGGCTAGGTTCTTCAGTAGCTCCATTTCCTTTGACAAGCCAAAACGCAGTGCATGCATGGGAGTGCGTGAGGGAGTAATGAGTGAGGGAACATGAAAACAATGAACAAGTCATGAGTCCAACCCCCCCATCAGACCAGAGGCGGGTTTAAGTAACCTCGTGGGGAAAATAAGAACCTTCTGGCCTTCCCCAATAATTTCATGTAACTGATCCCATCCCTTAGACAAAAAGGGTAATAAGAAAAAATAGGAAAAAACACTTAGTCCCTCAAGCTCCCTCTCTTGTGGAATCATAGCCCCCCATAACTCTAGTCATTGTCCGTCTAGCAACCAACAATGTATTTATTATTATTAATTATCAAAACATTACATTTCTTGGGCATGCCGACCCTTCAATAATTGCTTGGGCACTCTGGCCTCTCATCATTGTAACAATACATTATTTAAAATCGGGGTTCAAAAACCTGGGGCATTATAGACATTCTCACAGTGCCCCCCACACTTCATAGTACCACCATTAGTGATGAGGATTTGAAACTTAGAAAGAAGGTGAACACACCAATGGATCTCATTAGTGAGTGTGCGATGAATAAAATTATGGTTTCTACCACTAACAATCACCACCACAACCAGCCTATGTTTAATGTAGCTCATGATATTCAATGTCTATGGAGCCGAAATACCTAAGAGTGCATGAAGCGATATGATCGGTTCCATGGATTCCATCAACGTGAAACTAGATGTTCAACAGGATCACTTGACTGAGCCTCCTCTTGGTGTGAAACCTCATGTGATGGGATGTCATCATAGGAAGAGGAATCTAAGGAATCAATATGGAAGAATTTTTGTTCTCTACATTTATTCCCTGGTGCATACTTTTCATCACAATAGTAGAAAATTCCTTGATTGTGACGTTCCTCCATTTCGGAGGGAGAGACCTTTTGGACCTTCAAATTTTGGGTCAAAGCAAGGGTATCCCCTGGGTGAGGACAGGTGGTAAATGGAGCCTTCAGGGATGGTTCATGGAGGATGGTATCAACTTCCTTGGATAATTGACATGCCTACAACTAGGTAGTCAGATGATGCATGTTCACATGGGCCTTGATAGCTTCTTTTAAACCAATGATAAAAAATTCAAGGTAAAATTCATCATATAAGTCCTCGGTACAGATAGCCAACTATTCAAATGTCGTGATGAAGTTTGTGATAGATCCAGTTTGGTGCAGCTTAGTGAAAAATTGTGATTCCCTATTAAAATAAGCACAAATTGCTTTGGATAACATGTTCCAATTGGGAGGTCCTGAACAACATTTCTTATTTCACTGCCAACATTTCCAACATTCCTTATCCAAGTAAAAAACCCCTACATCGAGTTTGGTTTCACCATATTGAATATCATGAATGGAGAAGTATTGTTTTATTTGAGAAACCCACCCAGCTTGGTTGGAACCACCAAATTTATGCATGTCAAGTTTGGGCACCTTATTCCAAGAAGGTGGATAATCCCAAGGGGAGTAGGAGGATTGAGTATGTTCATAATGATAATACTGAAGTACTTCCGAGTTTGGCTCAACATTCTTACCCATGAAGAGTTCCATCAATTTTTTGTATTGTTGGTCAATGGCTGTTGTGAATTCATTGCAGAGGGAAGCTATGTGTCATAAATTTGTTTTTCCATGTGGTACACTCTATCCTCCAAGGTTTCTTGGGACTAAGATCAACTCATAGGCATGGTGAAGGCTTAGGTAGCAGTGGAGGTGTCGGATGGAAACAATGTGCAGAAAATGATAGGTACCTAGGTGATTAGGAAAAAGAGAGGAATCCAACAAGATAGGTCTCAATAAAGGTGTCCGAGAGGGGGTTGGGTCCACATGAAATAAAAGGATTAAAATTTAAGGGTACCAATGCGATTAGAATGAAGAGAGGAATGCAATGGGATAGGTCACAAATAAGGGTGTTGAAAAGCCCATAATTTTTTTATTTTTACTCCTACGGAGTTATACTCTGAACTGAATAATAATGCAGAGGAAGAAAGCCCAAATTCTGAACAGGACAAAATATGTAGTAATTTTACAACCCCCATGCAGACGACAAGGTTGCACTGCAATAGATCTTGTCTTTTCTTTTTTTGTTATGTTCCCAAGGGTCAGGGTTTACAAGGAATCTACAGTCAAGGGTTTTCCCTATGCTATAGCTCTCTTATATACGTGTGGGGTCCAACAGTAGTACTCGGCCCAATATCTCAGGGCACCAACTAAGGAGGATAGACCATACCCTTATTCGTAGTACCCGACTACCTAGGTACTAGAAAGACACTTCTTGAGTGCTGTTCTTGGTGACACTATAACATTGAGGTGCCCGATCGATTTATCTATAGAGGGCTTCAGGATGCCTAGGCCGATCCATATACAAGTGTTTTCTTATGCGCTGCCACTCGAAGGGGTACCAACAGGGGTTACATGGGTGGCCAACAGATGTGCGCTTAAGAAACACTTGTATTTCTTGCATGTATGACTCCCCAACCATGGGTCTATGCATGTAACGACATATCTTTGTAGCTCAAATACATCAGAATATGTATCTACATTGAAAAAATAAATTTATCCCATAAGGATTTCCCTAGAAAGAGATCTAATACCACTTGCAATATTCTTGATACAATAAATTATGAAGAACATAAAATGCCTTGCAGGCAATGACAGAATAATAATGATATATCCAAAAAAAATATCAGGAGAACACCATAATAACACTCGAATAATCACCAAGAAGAGAAAATTTATTATGATAGCAATGTTCACATTCCTCTTCAAGGGGGAAGCCTCTAGTATAGAAGATCTCTATTAAAATAATCTCCAAGGAAAAATATCCAATGCATCCTACTCTTATTTTTACTAATTCTACCTTCTAAGGAAACTTCTAGATGAAGAAATTTATAGAAGTAGAAGCTTCTATTAGGTCTTCTTACATTGACTTATTATTTTTTATTTATTAGGCCTTATTAACTAATGTCATCCTTTATTAAATAGAAAACATATCCTACTAACTAAAGACCCATGGAGAGGGGTTAGGATTGGATCCTAACAGGTTCGATACAGATTCCAATCTGAGAAGGATCCTTTTTTTTCATTTTCCTTTCTCCGTCTGATGTGATCTGAAGTACTACGTAGGGGTCACTTTCCTCAAATTCTTTGTGATTCTCTTCCTTCCTAGACACATTCTCCCTCTTACTATATCTAAACATTTTCCCACAACAAAATACTCCAATCTCTCCATATGATTCAGTATCCTCTTCTCTTGGCATCCTTAATCTATTTGATCCTTACTCATCATTCACATTCTCATACCATCCTTTGGTCATCTCCCACTTCCCCAATGTGAATGAAGGTTCCTATCTATCAGACTCCATCTTCATAAAATTATTATCGCATAGTAACATCTTTATCCAAGTAGATAATTTAAATGTGTTGAACTTGCATAGAATAGATTGAGCTAGAAAATACCACACACATTTGCAGAGAGAAATTGAGAAAGAAGAAGAAAAAGAGAAAGAATGGAAGAATTCTCATTAATTGTATGCCACACTCAAAGAGTGAATAATTTACAATATATATAGGATACATGAGTAAATAATGAGACATAGTGGTGGTCTAGATTGATCCGGACACACACCAACAGTTACAATAGTAAAATGCCACCTAGTCTAGTCTCTCAGGAAGTTATGGGAGTGAACTGCAACCTAATTGAGTTAACTGGTCAACTAGTCTTCAGTTAACTGATTAAACAAAGAGTAGTGAGGAGTATATCAAGGAATCAAGGGTAATGCACCAATCTGGTGATGATCCCAACTCAAGTTCACATTATCATGGTGATGATCCCAATGTTGCATGGTGACAAAACCAATGCAACATCTAAACTCAACTCAACTAGTCAAACTAAAGTGTCAACTGAAAAAGAATATTATCCAGATGGAATATTCTCCCCTAAAATATATGAGACTGGATAATGACTAATAATGAATAATAAACAAGGAAAGAGATTAGGAAAAAAAAACCTAGGTGTGTGTGAAGTAACTCCAACACCCCCCCTGAACATCACTATGGTGAAAATAAAGAATGGGTCCCAACAACGAGGCCATGTTAGGTACCCAAATACAAAAGATACAATGAAATAAAGTGAGGAAAGAGGGAAAACCTCATGGGAACCCCCCCCCCTCAAGGTACAACGTATGTAAAAAAATATGAGAAGGAACAAAAAACAATTGCTAAGCAACTGTGTCCTTCACTCCAAGAAGACCTCGCAATTGTGCAAGTTTGTGCTCATTGAAGATTTTGTTGAATATGTAGATGTCTGCATGGATATGATGAAGTATATGCACCATTGATATTTCCATACATATCCACTTTCTCTTCTTGTAATGAATAAGATCCAAATAAAGTTCGAATGAAATTTTGAAAACTGTGCGATCGTTTCCGAAAAAATGATGAAATTTGGTTGATTTTAAAATGATCATAACTTCACTTCCCAGAATCCATTTTGGACGATTTTTTTTTTTTAAATTGGATATTTTCCCGAGAGGAATTCAAATATCCAATTTGTTTTTGCAAATTTGGTTAAGAAAATATCATAATGGAGTCTTATGTGCACAAATCTCTTTTTGTCTCTTGAGATGCATGCATTGCACATGGAAAAGTGTCTGCATGTGACTCTTGATATGCATGCCATATATATTCCACATGAATTTTAGAAAAAAAAATTGAAATGGAGTAGACATCATCTTCAATTAATGGAATACATTTTTTTGTAGATGCTTGTGTAGAACACTCCTCAAACTGAGATGATTTATCTTCCAGTGGCTTTTCTACATTCTCTATCTTGTCAACATTTTGCATGCATTCTTCCTTACTTCCAAATAAAACCTCCAATATTCTCCATAAATCATTTGGAGTGAATTCTTGTGAGTCATCATATACTTGATGGAGAATTTTAGAAGAAATAAAATAGAGGATACATCCTATGGCGATATCTTGTCTATTGAGAAAGTCATTTTTCTCATCGACAGAATCAGGATCTACTTCCATTGCCATAGTTATTTGGTACAAGCCTCTACATCTGAGCATAATAATTTTTTTTGGCTTCCATTCCAAATAGTTATGAGGCGTGAGAAGTATTTCTAGTGAAAAATCCATCTTTTTGTTGTCTTCAATCTTTTGTACCTGCAAAAAAATTTGGTGTAGATTTTTCTTAGCAGTCCATTGGCTTTGATACCATGTAAATGTGTTGAAACTAAACATAGTATATCTATCTAGAAAATACCACACACATTTGTAGAGAGAAATTGATAAAGAAGAAGCAAGAGAGAAAGAATGGAAGAATTCTCATTAACTGTATTCCACACTCAAAGAGTGAATAATTTACAACAGATATATGACACATGAGTAAATAATGAGCGATAGTGGTGGTCTAGAGTGATATGGACACACACCAACAGTTATAGGAGTAAAATTCCACCTAGTCTAGTCTCTCAGGCAGTTACAGAAGTGAATTGCCATCTAATTGAGTTAACTAGTCAACTAGTCTTCAGTTAACTACTGAACAGAGAGTAGTGAGGATTAGATCAATGAATCAAGGGTAATGCACCAATATGGTGATGATCCCAATTCAAGTTTGCATTAGCATGGTGATGATCCCAATGTTGCATGGTGACAAAACCAATGCAACATCTAAACTCAACTCAACTAGTCAAACTGAAGTGTCAACTGA
>JZKD02S1813592.1:800675-825284 GCA_000966675.3 Picea glauca
AGCTACCAACGCCCTAGCTAGTTTATTTCCATTCTGTCTATAAGCATATTTCAGTCATTTGTTATTAATGAAATGAAGTCTTATTTCTGCTGCATCTCTGCGTTTATGTGTATTTTTGTATTTCATTTTGTTCCTACATAAATCTAGATTATATATTGTTCCTGTTTTTCCATCGCTGCAGATTCTGATCTTGCCATCAATGACAAGCACACTCTGCCTATAAACATGCCAACAGGTGTATGCCTGAGGCATACTTGATATGGTTTTTTTGGTATTTCCATATGGTATATTTTGGTTTCTTGGTAGATTCAAGAGCACTGGTATATCTAGTTTAGCACATGACATGGTTCTTATGGTTCTTATCTTTGAGTTGATTGTATATGGTTAAGTAATATTCATGTTGTATGGTGGCATATGAATGAGAGACATGCATTGTCTCTTTGAGATACTTCATTTATGATATGGTATAGATCTGCATATGGTTGATGATATGGTATATGGCACAGGTTGTACATGGTTGATGCTCTAGTTCATGATTCACTATTCATTGTTGATGTATATTTTGGTTCATGATTGATGTATGAGATAGTATATATATTGGTATACACTTGATGCATGGTATGGTACATGTTTAGTTGGTTGATGATCATATACAGGTTGATGAGATAGTGACAGAGTTGTGATAGTGACAGTGATCGAGGTGTTGCAGTGACATAGACAGAGTGATAGTGATAGTGGAAGTGACAGTGTCATATATTGTAATAGCGACAATTGGTCTACATTTATATTACATGGCAGTTGTATGGTGCAAGGATAGTTGGTTGTAGAAATCTTCCCATCAAAGACGAAGAATGCAGGGGGTTGTAGTCTCCTTCTGGTTGGAGCCAGAGAATTCAAGGAGTTGTAGCTTCCTTTAGGTTGGAGCATGAGAATAGGGGATTGGAGCCTCCTTCCAGTTCTCAATGGAGAATCAAAAGTTGGTCCTTCCAATGAATTTATTCTTTTGATATATAAGAAAATCATTATGTATTTTTCTCACATTTAGGTTTCCATGCAAATTCTGGTGTACTTTGTATTTATTGTGATGTGATGTTGTTTAAGATTATACTGTTGATGATATTTTGAATGCTAATGATAACATGCTAAATATATTTGAAGAATAAATTGTGCTTAAAATTAATATAATTGATCATTACTGATTCACCCCCCCTCTCAGTAATCTAACAATAGGTATCATATAAGGTCTTTCAGAAAGAAGTCTAACCACTAGAAAGAGATCATGGACTACTCTAGGATTGGGGTACCACAGTTTGACAGTAAAAAATATGAATTATGGAGAAGACGAATGAAAACATATGTACATGCACAGGGATTCGATGTTTGGCAAGAAATAGTAGATAGATACAAAGAACCAACCACTCCCCCAAAAGATAAGGATGGAAAGAAACTTGAAGACAATGATTCTAGAGTTAAAAATGCTATCATGAATGGTTTGACTGAATCAATATACACCAAGGTTATGCACTGTGAATCTACAAAATAAATTTGGGACACACTAAAGAATATGTACAAAGGATATGCCAAAGTTAAAGGAGCCAAACTTCAAACTTTTAGAGTCAAGTTCAAACAATTGAAGATGGAGGAAGATGAAAATTTCCTCCTAGTTTGTATGAGTTGATGAGACAATCAATGCCATCAAGGGTTTGGGAGAAGAAATGAAGGAAACAATCGTTGTTTAAAAGGTATTGAGGTATCCACCTATGATATATGATTCAAATATTTCATCCCTGGAAGAAAGAGTATATCTAGACACCTTGATGATGGATGAGTTGCACGGGATACTCATAGCTTATGAGATGAGGAAAGAGAAAGGAAGTCTAGTCATGAAGGAAAAATAATTCAAGGCATAAAAGAAGATAAATAATAAATATAAACATAAGTATAAGTTATATTGTAGCTGCAACAATGATTCAGAGGAAGATGAAGAGGTGGCTAACTTTGTCAGAAAGTTGAAAAAGGGAACCGACAAATACAAAGGTAATCTTCCATTGATTTGTTTTAATTGTGATGGTGTTGGTCATTTTGATAATGAATGTCCTTATAAGAAAAATAAAATAAATGAAGAAGAAGATGGCCCTAAAAATAAAATTCAAAATGGTATAAGAAACAAAAATAATCTTTTCAAGAAAATCCTATGCACTAAGGAAGACAGTTCTTCATCAAACGAAGATGAAGTTAGTGGCAATGATATAGAAAGGGTACTATTCATGTCAATATTAGACTTTGATGAAGAAGGGTCCAAAGAAGAATATTAAGAGGCATAAGTTGATTACAAAGAATAATTTTTGAGTGCCATAGAAGTTATTAAGAGAGAAAATAAGAAAAAAAGTCACTCCAGGTAGAACTAACCTAGAACTCCAAAGAAGTCAACTAGCTAAAGCTCTAGGAAGAAGAAGAAAAGAGAATTAAATAATCACTCAGAGGGTAGTTAGAAGAAAGAGACAGGACCATTGAAGGATTGGAAGCTGAGATAGTCACTCTAAGAAAATATCTTCAAAAGAAGGACATGGAACAAAACAACACTAGGATATTGGATAATATCATTAATAATCAAAGACCTTATTATGACAGGTCTGGATTGGGATACAATCAGTCATAGAAAGAGAAAGGTTCAAGATCCAAAATGAGAGAACAAGAAGCAAAACCAAGAAGCTATGTAGAAGCTGTCAAAGGTCCCTCTAAAGAAGAATATAGGAAAACTCAAGGGGAATATTACAAATACATTGCACCACCTAGAATATTCATAAGTCAATATCAGTAGTAGCTATCTATAGAAAGACCTCAAGAAGAAGAAGAATTAATAATAACAACACCATTCAAAAGATATTTCACTCCTAGGTATCAAACTATTTTTATTGGTTCATGTTTGTAAATATATCTAGCTAGGAATTGACATACATAGTTGCAGAGAAAATAGAAGAAAAGAGAAGGAGGAGATAAAGAATAGAAGAATTCTCATTAACCAAATGAATGAATGATAATTTACACATGATATACTCTATATAACTCAACCAATGTGCACTGAAGAAGAATCCAGTGTGCCATCGTTGTGGTCTAGAGTGATCTGGACACACACCAATAGTTATGTGAGTAAACTGCCACCTAGTCTAGTCTCTCGGGTAGTTACGTGAGTGAACTTCCACTTAGCTGAGTTAACTAGTCTATCAATCCTCAGTTAACTGACTGAAACAGAGTGAAGTGAGGATGATATCAAGGAAACATAGGTAATGCGTTAGTCTAGTGATGATCCCAAGGACAATGTGGATTAGTTGGCGATGATCCCAATGTTGCATGGTGATAATACTAATGTAGCATCTAGACTTCACTAAACTGATCAAACTGAAGTGAAAACTGAAGAGTATATTCTCCCTAGAGGAATATTCTTCCTAAAATATAGGAGAATGAATAATTACTAATAAACATAGGGAACACCTTAGGAAAAATAAATCCCAGGTGTGTGTGAAGTAACTCCAACACCCCCTCTGAACATCACTATGGTGAAAATAAAGAATGGGTCCCAGCAATGAGGCCATGTTAGGTACCCAAATACAAAAGATACACTGAAATAAAGTGAGGAAAGAGGGAAAACGTCATGGAAACCCCCCCCCCCCCAAGGTACAATGTATGTAAAAAGAATAATTGACAATTGTTAGGAAACTATGTCCTTCACTCTAAGACGACTGCACAGAGAATGGAACTTTTTCTCAGTGAAGGTATTGGTGAAGATGTCTACATTTTGCTTTGTTGAAGGAAAAAACTACAGGTCGATGATCCCCTCATGTACTAAGTCCCAAATGTAGTGCATGTAGATCTCGATGTTCTTTGTCTGTTGCCTCTGAACTAGATCTCTGCATAACTTCAGAGCGCTCTAGTTGTAACACCAGATGACGATTGACCAATGAAATTTAATGCCCAACTCAGTGAGAAAATGTTCTAGTCACATAGCCTGAATGGTTATGTTAACTACCCCTATCTACTCTACCTTGGTTGAAGATATAGAAATAGAAGCTTGCTTCTTGCTCTACCAATATATAGGCCCATAACCAAGACTGACTGAGTAACCAGATGTGAACTTGCGATCAATGCTATTGCCATCCCAATCAGAATTAGTGAACCTAATGAGGTCCAATGTAGAGTTTGTTGAATAGTGAATCCCAAAGGTGATGGTTCCTTGTATGTATCGAAGGATACACTTTACATCCTTCCAATGTAGTTCATGCAGCTCTTGCATGAACCTGGAGACCGTTCCAAGTGCATATGAGAGGTCTGTTATGGAGTGTGTGAGATACAACAATCTCCCCATTAGTTGTTTGTATAGTGTGCTATCAACCAGTGGAGTGTCCCCTCTATTGTAACAGATATCAAAATTGACTGTGCTGCCCAAGGTACAAATTGGTTCTCATTCATTTACATTTGATCATGTATATGGTAGCACTGAGGCTCCTTCATCATCCATTTTTGAAGAATGTGTTGCTCCACTTGTTGATGGTTTGTTCCATGGCTACAATGCTACGGTCAACATATGGAAGAATTGGTTCTATATTAATGATATTTAGGTTTAAATTACTTATTGAAGACATTGTAGTCCGTCTAAGTTCATATGCCTTGAAAATGTTGAGTTCCATTTCTGAAGGCGATCTTCGATGTGCTATCACATGATTGAAAAGTGTTGCCTACTTGTTTGGATCATCTGTTGTTATGATGGCGGATATTTGATGATAGGCTCGAGGTCTCAATGTTGAAGTTCTTCCCTCCTACCATCGAAGTTGTTTCCAGCATCTCCAACTGTTAAATCTTCCTACTATCAGGTTGAGGCCTATCCTGTCATTATTGCAGGAAATGAACCTGAGGTTCATGTGAGGTATATGTTAACGAAGAAGAATTTTTTATAGTACGCAGATGGAAAAATTGAAACAAATTTTGAAGGTCTGATGTCAACTCGGGGAAAATGAGCATCTGCAATTGTTGCACATCTGCATATAGCGGGTACTTCATGCAAGGTTCTTGACCAAGGAAATTTTGAAAAGTCCATGTTAGAAAAGTTAATATGGATTTTATCATTTCAGAGCTCACCACTAAGGATCGACTGTGGGCATGGTGGAGAAGGAATATCCGAACAAGATATTGATGCTCTTGACGTTATGAAAAGGAGATTTAACATAAAAACATTGGATATCCGACCCTTTCTGTTTGATTGAATGGGAAGGAATTGGCTACAACAACAGTTCTACGCTGATAATAATTTCCAAAATAAAGTGTCAGGAGCGAACTTAAAATAATTAACCGGCAAGAAGAAAGGTAATGAGAACTGCAGCTTAGCAGAGGGAACAGAATGCCCATGAAGAGGACAAGAACGCCGTAGACTGGCAGGAAGAAATATGGCAGAAGCGTTTCTGCATAATGGAAGGAAAACTCTCGTGGAAATGATACGTTTTCTGCACGATTCAGCTCGTGGTCCAAATAAGCTAGCTGAAAACATTCTCAAGCCGGACATTACTGCTCCCAGTGTAAACATATTGGCCAGATGGACCCAGGAGACCCCGGACATTGATCCCCCTCCAGGCGAAAAGCCCAGTCCACATGCTATAATCTCAGGGACATCCATGGCCTGTCCACATGTCAGAGGTGCAGCTGCCTACTTGGAATATGTTAACCCTAAATGGAGCGTCTCATAAATAAAAATCTCCAATTCCAGCGCTAGATTTCATGTATTGTTGTAGCTGTCAGAATCCTCCGATCTAAAATACAGGAGATGCATTATCAAATCGCATAACAATAAGGCATGTAGGATCGATTTCAGTCGAAAGTTTTAGGGTTTCAGAAAAGACGAGGCGAGACATCACAAACATGTGGGTTTGCATTTTGGGGTTCGTTTCATTCGCCCAGAGAAAGGCGCAAAGGAGGCTGGTAGTGTGGCCAGTGGTAGGAATGCTCCTCTCACTCTTGCTCCACCTCAATGACGTCTACGAATGGTTCTTGGAGACCGTCAACTGTAGAAGTGGGATGTTCACGTTCAAGGCCTCATGGCTTAGTAGTCGTTGGGCTGTCATCACCTGCAACCCGATCAATGTCGAATACATGCTCAAGACCTGTTTCTCCAACTTCCCAAAGGGCCCATACTTCCGGGATGTGGTGCGCGATTTCTTGGGCGATAGGATTTTCAACGTCGACAACGAGCTCTAGAGACAGCAGAGGAAGGCCGCCAGTATCGAGTTCCACTCCCTCGGCTTCTGGAACCACACAGTGCAGTCGCTGAAGCCCGCCTCTTGCCCACTCTCAACCCTACCGCTGTCAATGTATTGTCCGTTAGTGCATTCTGGAAAGTACCAGACGCGATAGCTACCTTTCAACTTTCGTGGAGGATATGTTGGTATGAACTTACGATCGAGTGTGGCGCACAGTGAAAACCACTATAAGTCACAAGCTACTGATGCATGTTTCTTCCTTGCAGACCATCTCATTTCAATTGATCACTGCACCGATGATGTGTATATTCTGTTATTTATCCCAAGCGTTGAACTACAGAATGGAATGGATATGTGAAATATCCAACGAAAAAATGATCCAACAAGAATTAGCTTAAATGGATCCCCAGAGAATCATCAATGTTTTTTCTAACCATAGTGCAACTGGTAAGGTAGCAGAGGCAAGAAGAAAACCTCTAGTACATCGAAGATGGGGAAAGCTATGAGTTATGCCTGACAACACAATTATGGAAGCATATTGGCGTGATAGACAACCTCTGCCTTTATCTCAATTTGAGGGAGAAAAACCTTGCATCTTATGCAGTATGGTTTAACTTTGGAAAAGGAAATATATGCTTCTGTTCTTCTTCACCAGAGAGGTATTTACGTTTAGAACAGAATGGCATTTTGGAAGCCAAACCTATAAAAATAACTATACCTCGTGGAAATTCACAGATCTAAACTACAACACAGTGAGAAGGACCAAGCAGAAAATTTATTGATTGTAGACCTTTTACGAAATGATCTTGGTTGTGTGTGTGAACCTAGGACTGTACCTGTACCCAATATTATGGACATGGAATCTTATGAAACAATGAGCACCACTAGAGGGAAGAAAAGCGATAATGTGAGTTCTGTAGAGTGTGTGAGAGATGCATTTCCAGGAGGTTCGAGGACTGGAACCCCGAAACTAAGAGCAATGGAGAGTCTTGACTTCGAGGGGAGTTTATTCTGAGATAATAGGTTTTTTCCCATTTAATCACACATTTGATTTGAATATTGTTATTAGAACAATTTTAGTAAATAGAAAAGAAGATTCGATCGGAGCTGGAGGAGCCATCGTCACTCTCTCAGGTCCAGAATGTGAGTATGATAAAATGCTTTTGAAAGCAAGGGCTCCTATTAATGTCGTAGTTGAATTTGAAAACCAGTCATATTTACGTCATAGTAGAAATGGAGGGAGGTGTTGACAGATATTCTGTGCCTGGTAGTCGCAGGTTCCAGAATGAAAATCATTTCATATTCCTTTTTATGTGATGTATTGTGAGTGCGACTAATTGATATAACCGACGGTTTAGGTAACAACAGAGCATCTGGCAGACACACTTGGCATTCACAGATTCCAAAAGACAAACTGTTTCAGATTCCTGGAAGACAAAGAGTTTCATATCTTTCTTTTAAAAGATAGATGTATGTAACAGAGGGGGCAGGGGCCGCGAGAGCACACTGAGGGGAAAAATCTCTTGTGAAGAAGGGTTCTTTATGTAATGACTGATTTATTTTGTAAGCCATTAATGGAGTAATAAAGATGATTTTTTGCTTGAGACTGTGAGATTCATCACGGTCGATTTCTTTCAGCATGTTCTTCTCCTTATCATCTATGTTAAATCTGTTTGGAATTTATTTGATATGCTCCTTACTCACAGTTGATGTGTTATCATTTTCATAATGTTATTTCTTCCTTATTCCATCACCACTGCGTTCATTTCATTTTCTTCTAACTGATGTGCTTTGTTATACTTTAGTACGACCACTACTATAGCGAATGGATTATGGCTTTCTATAATTGTTTTATGTCTTTCCTCTGCACCATCTATCAGCGGGTGTAAGACTAGCCTACACTTCTGGAATTCTGCATATATTCTCTGCTACATCATCCTTTCCTTTTTCTTTCTGCTACCATATCATGACAATCAAAGCGATGAAAGATAGACTTACTTTGCCTCACTTTCCGCAAGTTATTTGATCACCGCTATTATCTCTTTTCTTCAGTTTTCATTTGACTCCATGCCCTATGGACCATTTCCCTGGTTCAACCCCCAAACTCTAAAAATCCAAGACCATCATTTACCCATAAATCTGCCCACCATTTCACGCTTACTCAAATTTATATTGTGACATTTTTTGAGAGATCCCTTTCGGGTAGGAAGAGGGCAGCTTCTAGTCCAAAGTGGTTTGAGGTTGCCTCGGGATTGATTTGCTGCAACCCATTTCAGTTTTGAGTGCCAACATTTTGGTGTCGTTGCCGGGGATTTCGAATTTGATATCTATACCTGGGAGAACGACATTGTTATAGTCCTATGGCCTGGTTGAGCAGCTGGTCATAGGCAAATATTGGCTGCACATGCTCTGGCGACTCCATTAAAAGTTTTCGATGGTGATTTCACTGGCGGGAGAACTCAGAATTACAGCTTTCCCGTTCAGGCCACCCAATGGATGAGGCACCTGGTCTACTGTTCTTGGCACTTTAAGAGAAAGTACCATCCCTAGAGGGAGCCTATGTTGTAACATATATCAAAATTGATTGTGTTTCCCAAGGTACAAATTGGTTCTCATTCATTTACATTTGATGATGTATATGGTAGCACTGAGGCTCCTTCATCAGCCATTTTTGAAGAATGTGTTGCTCCACTTGTTGATGGTTTGTTCCATGGCTACAATGCTACAGTCAACATATGGAAGAATTGGTTCTGTATTAAGGATATTTAGGTTTAAATTACTTATTGAAGACATTGTAGTTCATCTAAGTTCACATGCCTTGAAAATGTTGAGTTCCATTTCTGAAGGGGATCTTCGATGTGCTATCACATGATTGAAAAGTGTTGTCTGCTTGTTTGGATCATCTGTTGTTATGATGGTGGATATTTGATGATAGGCCCGAGGTCTCAATGTTGAAGTTCTTCCCTCCTACCATCGAAGTTGTTTCCAGCATCTCCAACTGTTAAATCTACCCACTGTCAGGTTGAGGCCTATCCTGTCATTATTGCAGGAAATGAACCTGAGGTTCATGTGAGGTATATGTTAACGAAGAAGAACTTTTTATAGTACGCAGATGGAAAAATTGAAACAAATTTTGAAGGTTTGATGTCAGCTCCGGGCAAATGAGCATATGTAATTGTTGCACGTCTACATATAGCGGGTACTTCATGCAAGGTTCTTGACAAAGGAAATTTTGAAAAGTCCATGTTGGAGAAGTTAATATGGATTTTATCATTTCAGAGCTCGCCACTAAGGATCGGTTGTGGGAATGGTGGAGAAGGAATATCGGAACAAGATATTGATGCTCTTGACGTTATGAAAAGGAGATTTAACATAAAAACATTAGATATCCGACCCTTGCTATTTGATTGAATGGGAAGGAATTGGCTGCGACAACAGTTCTACGCTGATAAGAATTTCCAAAATAAAGTGTCAGGAGCGAAATTAAAAGAATTGCCCAGCCAGAAGAAAGGTAATGAGAACTGCAGCTCAGCAGAGGGAACAGAATGCCCATGAAGAGGATGAGAATGCCACAGACTGGCAGGCAGAAAGATGGCAGAAGCGTTTCTACATAATGGAAGGAAAACTCCCGTGGAAATGATACGTTTTCTGCATGATTCAGCTCGTGGTCCAAATAAGCTAACTGAAAACATTCTGAAGCTGGACATTACTACTCCCGGCGTAAACATGTTGGCCGGATGGACCCAGGAGACCCTGCACATTGATCCCCCTCCAGGCGAAAAGCCCAGTCCACATGTTATAATCTCAGGGACATCCATGGCCTGTCCACATGTTAGAGGAGCAGCTGCCTACTTGGAATCTGTTAACCCTAAATGGAGTGTCTCAGAAATAAAAATTTCCAATTCCAGTGCTAGATTTCATGTATTGTTGTAGCTTTCAGAATCCTCCGATTGAAAATACAGGAGATGTGTTATTAAATCGCATAACAATAAGGCATGTAGGATCGGTTTCAGTCGAAAGTTTTAGGGTTTCAAGAAAGACGTGGCGAGACATCACAAACATGTGGGTTTGCATTTTGGGGTTCGTTTCATTCTCCCAGAGAAAGGCGCAAAGGAGGCTGGCAGTGTGGCCAGTGGTAGGCATGCTCCTCTCACTCTTGCTCCACCTCAACAATGTCTATGAATGGTTCTCGGAGGCCGTCAACTGTAGTAGCAGGACGTTCACGTTCAAGGGTCCGTGGCTCAGTCGTCGGGCTGTCATCACCTGCAACCTGATCAATGTCGAATACATTCTCAAGACCCATTTCTCCAACTTCCCAAAGGGCCCATACTTCTGGGACGTGGTGCGTGATTTTCTGGGTGACGGGATTTTCAATGCCGACAATGAGCTCTGGAGACAGCAGAGGAAGGCCGCCAGTATCGAGTTCCACTCCCTCGGCTTCCAGAACCACACAGTGTCATCGCTGAAGCTCGCCTCTTGCCCACTCTCAACCCTACCGCTGTCAATGTATTGTCCGTTAGTACGTTTTGGAAAGCCCCAGACGTGATAGCTACCTTTCGACTTTCGTGGAGGATATGTTGGTATGAACTTACGATCGAGTGTGGTGCACAGTGCAAACCGCCATAAGTCACAATCTATTGATGCATGTTTCTTCCTTGTAGACCATCTTATTTCAATTGATCACTGCACCGATGATTTGTATATTCTGTCATTAATCCCAAGCGTTGAACTGTAGAACAGAATGGATATGCGAAATATCCAACGAAAAAATGATCCAACAAGAATTAGCTTAAATGGATCCCCAGAGAATCATCAATCTTTTTTCTAACCATAGTGCAATTGGTAAGGCAACAGAGGCAAGAAGAAAACCTTCAGTACATCGAATATGGGGAAAGCTATGAGTTATGTCTGACAACACAATTATGGAAGCATATTGGCGTGATAGACAACCTCTGCCTTTATCTCAATTTGAGGGAGAAAAACATTGCATCTTATGCAACATGGTTTAACTTTGGAAAAGGCAATATATGTGTCTGTTCTTCTTCACTAGAGAGGTTTTTACGTTTAGACTAGAATGGCAGTTTGGAAGCCAAACCTATAAAAAGAACTATACCCCGTGGAAATTCACAGATCTAAACTGCAACACAGTGAGAAGGACCAAGTAGAAAATTTATTTATTGTAGACCTTTTACGAAATGATCTTGGTTGTGTGTGAGAACCTGGGACTGTACCTGTACCCAATATTATGGACGTGGAATCTTATGCAATAGTGAGCACCACTAGAGGGAAGAAAAGTGATAATGTGAGTCCTATAGAGTGTGTGAGAGCTGCATTTCCAGGGGGTTTGAGGACTGGAACCCCAAAACTAAGAGCAATGGAGAGTCTTGACTTCGAGGGGAGTTTATTCTGAGATAATAGGTTTTTTCCTATTTAATCACACATTTGATTTGAATATTGTTATTAGAACAATTTTAGTAAATAGAAAAGAAGCTTCGATCGGAGTTGGAGGAGCCATCGTCGCTCTCTCAGGTCCAAAATGTGAGTATGATAAAATGATTTTGAAAGCAAGGGATCCTATTAATGCCGTAGTTGAATTTGAAAACCATTCATATTTATGTCATAGTAGAAATGGAGTAAGGTGTTGACAGATATTCTATCCCTGGAAGTCACAGAGTTCCAGAATGCAAATCGTTTCATATTCCTTTTTATGTGACGTATTGTGAGTGTGACTGATTGATATAACCAACGGTTCAGGTAATAGTAGAGCATCTGACAGATGCACTTGGCATTTGCAGATTCCAAAAGAAAAACCGTTTCAGATTCCTGGAACACAAAGAGTTTCAGATCTTTCTTTTAAAATATAGATGTATGTAACAAAGGGGGCAGGGGCGCGAGAGCACACTGAGGGGAAAAACCTCATGTGAAGAGGGGTTCTTTATGTAATGACTGAGTTATTTTGTAAGCCATTAATGGAGTAATAAAGATGATTTTTTGCTTGAGACTGTGAGATTCATCACGGTCGATTTCTTTCAGCATGTTCTTCTCCTTATCAGCTGTGTTAAATTTGTTTAGAATTTATTTGATATGCTCCTTACTCACAGTTGATGTGTTATCATTTTCATAATGTTATTTCTTCCTTATTCCGTCACCACTGTGTTCATTTCATTTTCTTCTAACTAATGGGCTTCGTTATACTTTAGTAGGACCACTACTATAGAGAATGGATTATGGTTTTTGTAATTATTTGATGTCTTTCCTCTGCACTAGCTATCAGCGGGTGTAAGACCATCCTACACTTTTGGAATTCTGCATATATTCTCTGCTACATCAGCCTTTCCTTTTTCTTTCCGCTACCGCATCATGACAATCAAAGTGCTGAAGGATAGACTTACTTTGCCTCACTTTCCGCAAGTTATTTGATCACTGCTATTATCTCCTTTCTTCAGTTTTCATTTGACTCCATGCCCTATGGACCATTTCCCTGGTTCAACCCCCAAACTCTAAAAATCCAAGACCATCATTTACCCATAAATCTGCCCACCATTTCACACTTACTCAAATTTATATTGTGACATTTTTTGAGAGATCCCTTTCGGGTTAGAAGAGGGCAACTTCTAGTCCAAAGTGGTTCGAGGTTGCCTTGGGATTGATTTTTTGTAACCCATTTCAGTTTCGAGTGCCAACACCCTCTATCCTCAAGTCTGACTCCTAATAGGAAAGGATCAGGGAGACTTGCAGTCTGTCATGTGAAATCTCTCAAGGAGATTTGGTGCATACTTTGCCTAAGATAGTTTGATCCCTGATCCATATTGATTGATCTCAAGTCCAAGAAAGAAATGTAGTGGACCCATGTCCAACATCAAGAACCTATCATGTAGAATCCTCTGGCTACAATAATTGTTGAAGTCGAGCAATCGATGATCAACAAATCATCAACATATAGAACTAGGAGTATAAGTGAATTAGTCATCCTGAGATTGTAAAAAGTTGGGTCTGACTTACAATGTACAAAGTTCTGTGACAATAGGTAGGATTCCATATTGTCATACCATTCCCTCGGAGCATGCATGAGGCCATAAAGAGACTTCTTTAGTTGACAGACCAAAGATGAATCTTGCATAAATCCCTAGGGATGCTCCATATAAATATCCTCATAGAGATCGTCATGAAGAAATGAATTCTTCACATCCATCTAATGGACTTCCCATCCCTTGGCTACAATAATGGCAAGTTCCAAAAATATGGAATCCATATTTTCTACTAGAGCGAAGGTCTCATCATAGTCAATTCCATGCACTTGTTGAAAGCCTTTGGAAACCAGCTTAGCTTTGCATCTACTAATATTTCCATCAGCTGTGCTCTTGGTCCTATAGACCCATCTGCACCTGACAAGTTTCCTTATAGAAGGAAGGGGAAGTAGATCCTAATTCTGGTTCTCAAAGAGGTATTTGTACTCCTCTTACATGGAATATTCCCAAAAGATATTTCTAGTAGCCATGTTATAAGACTGTGTATCTAAATATTGAACCAAGAAAATATTCATGGGTGGAAATGGTTCATTGGTAGTGATTGCAAGAGGAGGCTCCTCAAAATCATATTGAGTCCTCCTAGTATCAACTGGATCCTCAACAAGATCCCTTTCATCCTGAAGAGTAGTCTGAACCCACTTGGGCCTTGGCTCTGGCTCTACATTTTCATCTGCATGCAATTACTATGCATCTGATTGTATTGAATCTGTATCTAGATCATCTGAATCCTATGAATCAGAACTCTCATCTAAAGAAGAGTTGGCATATGTATGATCATCATCTCTAACAGGTGCAAGAACAAAGGTGTCTGCATGTGGCTGTTGAGTTACATGCAAGACACTTTCCTCGAATTGGATACTTCGCTCAATGATGAGTCTGTCTTAGGAAATATCAATAAGTATATATCCCTTCACACCTTTTGGGTATCCAATAAAGATACATTATGTTCTCTGTGGATCAAGTGCCTTCATGTTTTTAGAGGGAATTTGGGCCCATGCATGTGAACTGAAAATACGGAAGTGGGTCACTTCTGGTTTGAGGCCACTCCAAGCCTCGTAGGGGGTCTTATCCTTGACAGATACATGGGGAGATCTGTTTTTGATGTAATTTTCATAATTAAGTGATTTGGCCCATAATCTCTGTGGAAGTGACATTGTATGTAACATGAAAGATGCCATCTCTTTTAGATATATATTTTTCTTCTTAGCAACTTTGTTTTGTTGTGGAGTATAAGGAACCATGTGATGCAACTCAATCCCTGCCTCATGAAAAATATTTTGGATCACATGGTTGGCATACTCTCCCCCATTATTAGTTTGGAGGATTTTTATTTTATTTCTTGACTGTGTCTCAACAAGGGCTTTGAAATATTTGAGGTGTTGAAAGACCTCTGATTTTTTCCTGAGAAAGCAAATCCATGTGAAGCATGAGAAATCATTAACAAAAATGAGCATGTACCTTGATTTGTTGATTGATGGATGCAGAAAAGGGCCCATGAGGTCACTATGGATTAGATCTAAAGGAGATGAATCTCTCCGAGTCTTTCCTTTTTCAAATTTTTCTTGAGTGTGTTTTCCAATAACACATCCCTAACAAATTCCTTTGGAGAAGTGGATGTCGGGTAGACCATCAATAATTCCCTGATTTGTAATTTGTTTCATAAATCTGAAATTTAAATGCCCAAACCTTCCATGCCATATCCTACTTCTTTCATCAACATGGGTAAGCAGTAATGCAGAATCTAGTTCAATAAATTAAAAAAATGTGTAGAGTCTAGATTGATGATTTACCTCACTGGTAGTAACCCTAGAATTGGTTTGCATGTCATAGATATCCACTGCATCAGGTGTGAATATGAATTTCTTTATGGCATCAGATTTATTAATCTAATACACCAAGAGAACATTGATGAAAAGTTTCAGAATGTGCAACACATTCTCGAAGCTTCTGTTTCTGAGTTCAATCCTTTCTTTGTCGGTGACCTCCATTGGAGAGTTGTCCCCCATTAGAATAGGAGGACCTTTTCATGCATCCAATGAAGAATATACCTCTTTTTTGGTATCCATGTGGTGTGATGCACCTGAATCTATGATCCAAGCATTGGGAGAGGAGTTGATTGCAATAAAGGCATGGCTAGAATTGCCTTTCTTGGGATTATGATCTTCTAGTTTCTTATTCTTAGCACACTCAGGGATGTGATATCCAAGGTTGTTTTTTTGAAGTATTTGGGTGATTATATCTAGTTTTTTTTTCATACATGTGGATTTTGGATGGAATCCTTTATGGAAGTAAGAGAAATTATCCCCTTTTCTTCCCTTTCCACCTTTGGATCCGGAGGCATCGTTGAAGGGTTTTGAGTACTCTTCCTTCTTTAAATTTGCATGTTCTTTTCTTTTGTATTTGTATTTAGATTTATAATATTGATGACCACTTCCATATTGTACAGTAAGTGCATGCGTCTTTGGACCTTTTCTTTTTCCCATATTGATGAACTTGCTTTGCTCTTATGTCAGAGACTCAATAAAGGCCTCTAGAGAGGGAATTGTCTAGGTAGATCCAAAGGTGAATGTAACTAAATGAAATGTGGATATGAACACTGAGTATTCTATACCAATTTTGGAGAGAATGGTGAGAACCATTTGTTTCTCCTCAGTTTTATCAACCCTGCAAGCCTTGATTTGCAACAACAAATCCTTATATTTGGTAAAGAAATATTGGATGTTGTCGAACCTTTTTGGATACAATGTGAGAAATCACACCTTGAGAATGTGTCCCCTCATCTCATCCTGTTTTCCAAAAATCCATTCCATGGTGATCCAGGCTTCATTGGGGGTTTTACAGGAGGATATGTGAAAGAGAAGTTTAGAAGAAATGAGATTGCATATTGTTCTGAATGCTTCATCCATTCGATTTAGATACTTGGATTTTTCTATGGCTGATGTTGGTTTTGTCTCTATGTTCATGGTTAACCTATTCAATCCTATGCTTCGAATATGCATCATCATATTCTCGTTCCATGCAAAGAAATTGTAAGGTGTAAGAATGAATTCCTTTGGAAATTCCATTTTTTTGCTATCTTTAAACTTCGGTACCTGCAAAAATAATTTGGTGTGTCTCTTCCCTAGAAGTCCATTGGCTCTGATACCATCTAAATGTTTTGAACTTGCACATAATAGATCTAGCTGGGAATTGACATACATAGTTGTAGAGAAAATAGAAGAAAAGAGAAGCAGTAGAGAAAGAATGGAAGAATACTCATTAACCAAATGAATGAATGAATGATAATTTACACATGATATACTCTGTATAACTCAACCAATGTGCATTGGAGGAGAAGATAATGCACCATAGTGGTGGTATAGAGTGATATAGACACACACTAGCAGTTACAGGAGTAAACTTCCACCTAGTCTAGTCTCTCAGGCAGTTACAGGAGTGAACTACCACCTAGTTGAGTTAACTAGTCTATCAGTCTTCAGTTAACTGACTGAAACAAAGTGAAGTGAGGAGGAGATCAGGGAATCATGGATAATATGCTAGTATGGTGATGATACCAAGGAAATTGTGCAATAGTTGGTGATGATCCCAATGTTGCATGGTGACAATCCCAATGTAGCATCTAGACTCCACTCAAGTGATCAAATTGAAGTGAAAAGTGAAGAGAATATTCTCCCTAGAGGAGTATTATTCCTAAAATATAGGAGACTGAATAATGACTAATAAACATAGGAAAAACATTAGGAAAAATAAATCCTAGGTGTGTGTGAAGTAACTCCAACAATGTTATTCATTTTATGATTTTTAGCACAAAGTTATGAATTGTAGATCCAATACCAAGAACATAAGCAATGATGAGGGTTCTACAAGAATTGGTTATCCAAGAAGATCTGATGAAGCACAAAATAGAAGCTACAATAGATTTGGATAATTAAGTGATGAGGTATAATTCTACAAGTGAAAAAAATTTGTACATATGGCTAGAGATTGCAGACTCATTGTTCCTCCAAGGGAACCAATGTAGAATATCAACAGTCATAAGCAGGAACAACAAACGATATGGATATGAAAACATGATCAATTCAACATTGAAGAATGCAATCTTTCTCTACAAGCTCAACATAAGAAATGTGGATGGTATCTTGAGAGTGGATTCTCAAAGAATATGACAAGTTGTAAATGTGTTGTACCTACACAGAATAGATATAGCTATAAAATAATAAACACATTTGCAATCTTTCTCTACAAGCTCAACATAAGAAATGTGGATGGTATCTTGAGAGTGGATGCTCAAAGAATATGACAAGTTGTAAATGTGTTGTACCTACACAGAATAGATATAGCTATAAAATAATAAACACATTTGCAGAGAGAATTTGAGAAACAAGAATAAGGAGAGAAAGAACGAAAGAATTATCATTAACTGTTATGAATAATGAATAATTTACACATGATATACTCTATATAGATCAATGAGTGTGCACTAGAGGAGAACCAATGCACCATAGTGGTGGTATAGAGTGATATGGACACACACCAGCAGTTACGAGAGTAAATTTCCACCTAGTCTAGTCTCTCAGGCAGTTACGAGAGTGAACTGCCACCTAGTTGAGTTAACTAGTCAACTAGTCTTCAGTTAATTGACTGGACAGAGAGTAGTGAGGAGTTAATGCAGGGAATCAAGGCTAATTCACTAGTCTGGTGATGATACCAAGGAAAGGTTGAATTAGCATGGTGATGATCCCAATGTGGCATGGTGACAAAACCAATGCACCATCTAAACTCAACTCAACTAGTCAAATTGAAGTGTCAACTAAAAGAGAATATTATCCAGGTGAAATATTCTCCCCTAAAATATAGGAGACTATATAATGACTAATTATGACTAATAAAAATGGAAAAACCTTAGGAAAAAGAAATCCTAGGTGTGTGTGAAGTAACTGCGACACCCCCCTGAACATCACTATGGTGAAAATAAATAATGGGTCCCGGAAACGAGGCCATGTTATGTACCCAAATACAAAAGATACATTGAAATAAAGTGAGGAAATAGGGAAAACCTCATGGGAAACCCTCCCCCGCTCCCTCAAGGTACAATGTATGTATAAATAAGAACTACAATTACCAGGAAACTGTGTCCTTTAGTTCAAGAAAACTTCACAGAGAATGGAACTTTTGCTCAGTGAAGGTCTTGGTGAAGATTTTTTTCGTCTGTTTTTCTCAAGGACATAATAGTAAGTTGATGATCCCCTCGTGTACTAAGTCCCAAATTTAGTGCATGTGGATATCGATGTGCTTTGTCCACTGCCTCTGAACTGGATCTCTGCAAAACTTCAGAGTTCTCTGGTTGTCACACTAGATGATGATCGATCAATGAAACTGAATGCCCAACTCAATGAGAAACTATTATAGCAGCATATCCTGAATGGTTATGTTAACTACCCATCTGTACTCTGCCTCGGTTGAAGATAGAGAAATTGCGTCTTACTTCTTACTCGACCAACAAATAGGACTGGAACCAAGACTGAGTGAGTAACCATATGTGGACTTGTGATCAGTGTTCTCGCCATCCCAGTCGAAATCAGTAAACCCGATGAGATCTAGTGTATATTTTTATGCATAATGAACCCCAAAGTTGATGGTGACCTGTATGTATTGAAGGATATGCTTTGCAGCTTTCCAATGCAAATCATGCGACTCTTTCATGAACCTGGAAACTATGCCAAATGAGAGGGTTGGTATGGAGTGTGTGATATACAAAAATCTCCCCACTAGTTATTTGTACTATGTGTTGTCAACCAGTGGAGTCTCTCCACCATCCTCAAGTTTGAATTCTGATAGGAAAGGAGTCGTAGAAGACTTGCATTCTGTCATGTGAAATCTCTCAAGGAGATCTCGTGCATACTTGGCCTAAGACATTTTGATGCTTGATGCATCCTAACTAATCTTGAGTCCAAGGAAGAAGTGTAGTGGACCCATGTCCATCATCAAAAACCTTTCATGTAGAATCCTCTTGACTGCAACAATCATTGAAGTCAAGCACTCGGTGATCAACAAATCATCGACATATAGAACTAACAGTAGAAGTGAATCAATCGTCTTGAGCATGTAAACATTCAGGTCTGATTTACAACATACAAAGTTATGTGACAAAAGGTAGGAATTCATCTTGGTATACCATGCCCTTGGAGCCTGCTTGAGGCCATAAAGAGACTTTTTCAGTCGATAGACCAAAGATGAGTCCTGCATAAATCCCTTGGGATGATCCATGTAGATCTCCTTAGAGAGATCACCCTGAAGAAATGCATTCTTCACATCCATCTTATGGACTTCCCATCCCTTGGATGTCTCAATGGAAAGTGCCAATCGCATGGAGTCCATTTTTGCTACTGGAGCAAAGGTCTCATTATAGTCAATACCATGAACCTGTTGAAATCCTTTGGCGATAAGCCAGTCTTTGTATCTGCTAATTTGTTCATCTGCTGCACTCTCGGTCCTATAGACCCATATGCATCTGAAAATTTTCCTTCTATAAGGAAGGGGAACCAGATCCCAAGCTTGGTTCGCAAGGAGGGAGTTGTACTCTTCGTGCATGATGGATTCCTAGAAGGGATTCCAAGCAGTCTTGCCATAAGACCATGGATATGAATACAAAACCAAGTAAAGATGCTTGGAGGGCAATGGTTTAGTGGAATTGAGTGTAATAGGAGGCTCCTTGAAATCATATTGAGTCCTCCTAGTATCGGTTGGATCACCAACGAGATCCCTTGCATCCTGAAGTGTAGTTCATGCCCACTTAGGCCTCTTCTTTGGCTCTGCAACTGCATCTCAATGCTCTGACTTTGCATCTAATTGTACTGACTCTGAAGCTAAATCATCTAAGTCCTATGAATCATAACTCTCATCGGAATAAGAGTCAGCATGTGCATGCTCATGATCTATGATAGGTGGAAGGGTGAAGGTATCTACATGCGACTATTGAGTTACATGCAAGACACTTTCCTCGAATTGGACACTACGCTCAATGATGAACCGGTTCGAGGAAAGATCAATAAGATGATATCCATTCACACCGTCAAGGTATCCAACAAAAATTCACACAGTACTCTGTGGATCAAGTGCCTTCCTCTTTTCAGAGGGAATCTGAGCCCATGCGCATGAACTGAAAATGCAAAAGTGGGTCACTTCTGGTTTGAAGCTACTCCAAGCCTCATATGAGGTCTTAACCTTGACAGATCTACGAGGAGATCTATTTTGGATGTATGTTTCACAATTAAGTTCTTTGGCCCATATTTGTTGTGGTAGAGACTTTGCATGCATCATGCAAGATGCCATATCCTTTAGAGATATGTCTTTCTGCTCAACAACTTTGTTTTGTTGTAGCGTATAGGGAAATGTATGCTGAAATTGAATCCCTACCTTATGGAAAATATTATGGATCTCATGATTTACATACTCTCCCCCATTATCAGTTCAGAGGACTTTGATCTTCTTTCTAGACTATGTCTCAACCAAGGATTTGAAATCTTTGAGGTGTTTAAAGACCTTAGATTTTTGCTTGATAAAGCAGATCCATGTAAAACATGATAAATCATCAAAAAAAATGAGAACAACAATTTCTTTGTTGATCAATGGATGCGGAAAAGTACCCATAAGGTCACTGTGGATCAGATATAAAGGTGTAGAGTCTCTTTGAGACTTTCCCTTCTCGAATTTATCTTGAGGGTGTTTCCCAAGAAAACATCCCTCACACACTCCCTTTGAGAAATGGATGTTTGGTAGTCCATCAACCAATTTTTTCTTGCTAAGATGTTTCATGTATCTAAAATTCAAACGTCCAAGCCTTTCATGCCATATCCTACTACTTTCATCAGCATGAGTAAGCAATAAAGAAGAATCAGGTTCAATGAATTGAGAAAAATTATACAATCTAGACTGATGATTTACCTCACCGGTAGACTCCCCAGAGTTGGTTTGCATGTTGTAGATGTCCACGAAATTTGGTGTGAATATGAATTCCTTTATGGTTCCGGAATTCATCATATGATACACAGAGAGAAGGTTGACAGAAACTTTGGGAAAGTGAAACACATTCTCGAAGCTTCTGTTGGTGAGTTCAATCCTTCCTTTTCTGGTGACTTCGACAGAAGAGTTTTCCCCCATCAGAATAGGAGGACCTTTTCATGCATCCAAATAAGAATATACTAATTTTGAGGCATCCATGTGATGTGATGCTCCCAAATCAACGATCCAAGCATAGGGAGAGGAGTTGATGGAAATCAAGGCATGGCTAGAATTGCCTTTCTTGGAATTCAGATCTTCTGGCTTCTTTTTCTTGGCACCCTCGGGGATGCAATCTCCAAGGTTGTTTTTCTGAAGTATTTGAGACATCATATCTATTTTTTTTTGCATGCATGTAGATTCCAAATGGAATCCTTTGTGACAGTATGTGCATTTCTCTTCTTTTCTTCCCTTTTCCCCTTTAGATCCAGAGGCATCAGTGAAGGGTTTTTTGTACCCTTCCTTCTTCAAATGTGCATGAGATTTATGCTTATATTTATCTTTAGATTTCTGATATTTGTGGCTGCCATCATGCACAGTGAGTACATGCGCCCTTGGACCTTTGATTGTGCCCATGTTGATGAGCTTAGTTTGCTCTTGTGTCAAGGATGCGATAAAGTCCTGAAGAGAAGACATCTTCCAGGTGGCTCCAAAGGTGAATATGGCAGTATCGAATGTGGATGGAAATACAGATAATTCAAGACCAATATTGGAGAGAATGGTTATAACTATGTGTTTCTCCCCTATCAATTTATCAACCCCGCAAGCTTTGAGTTGCGGCAGTAAATCCTTGAATTTTGTAAAGAAATCTTGGATATTGTCGAAGCTTTTTGGATCCAATGTGATTAGATCCACCTCCAACATGTGTGCCCTCATCTCATCCTATTTTCCAAATATCCCTTCCAATGTTTTCCAGGCTTCATTGGGAGTCTTACAGGAAGATATGTGAAAAAGGAGATCGGGAGAAATAAAAATCCAAATTGTTTCGAGTGCCTCATCCATGCGATTTAAGTACTTGGATTTTTCTATGGATGATGTCAGTTATGTATATGTATTCAAGGTTAACTTGTACTCTTCTTTTGTTTGGATATGTATGGATATTTTCTCCTTCCATGAAAAATAGTTGTAAGGTGTAAGAATGAATTCTTTTTGGAAATCCATCTTTCTGTTGTCTTCAATCTTTTATACCTACAAAATTTTTGGTGTAGCTTTTGCTTAGCAGTCTGTCGACTCTAATACCATGTAAATTTTTTGAACCTACACATAATAGATCTAGATAAACAATAATACACACATTTGTAGAGAGAATTTGAGAAAGAAGAAGAAGGAGAGAAAGAATGAAAGAATTCTCATTAACCGTTATGAATAATGAATAATTTACACATGATATACTTTGTATAGATCAATGAGTGTGAATTGGAGGAGAACCAATGCACCATAGTGGTTTTATAGAGTGATATGGACACACGCCAGTAGTTACGAGGGTGAAATTCCACCAAGTCTAGTCTCTCAGGAAGTTACAGGAGGTAGCGTCCACCTAGTTGAGTTAACTAGTCAACTAGTCTTCAGTTAACTGACTGAACAGAGAGTAGTGAGCAGTTAACTCAAGGAATCAAGGCTAATGCTCTAGTCTAGTGATGATACCAAGGCAATGTCAAATTATCATGGTGATGATCCCAATGTTGCATGGTGAAAAAACCAGTGCAACATCTAAACTCAACTTAACTAGTCAAACTGAAGTGTTAATTGAAAGAGAATATTCTCCAGGTGGAATATTCTCCTCTAAAATATAGGAGACTGGATAATGACTAATTATGACTAATAAAAAAGGAAAATCCTTAGGAAAAATAAATCCTAGGTGTGTGTGAAGTAACTCCAACACAAGTGACAAAGAAAAATTTTTGACATTGAAGAAGGAAAGATATGGATCAGTTTGATTTGGCAATGACAACTCAGCCAATATCATTGGAAAGGGCATAGTCGAGCTCAGAATTAAGAATTCCACGACAGATTTTTTTTTACTGGTCGAAGACATGAAACATAATCTGCTAAGTGTAAGTCAAATGTGTAATCAAGGACACAGAATTGTGTTTGATTCAAATAAGTGAAAGTTGAGGAGAGTAGAATCAGGAAAGATGGTAGTTGTAGTTGTAAGGACTCCAAGCAACATATATGTTCTAAATGAAATAGGAAAGGAAAATTTTTTCTTAGGAAAGGACGATGAAATTTGGTTCTTGCATAGAATAATGGGTCACATAAATTTTGATAATCTTTTCAAAGTCAGAAAAAAGGAATAAATAGAGAAATGTTTGAGATCTCAAAGCCAACAAATATTCTATGAAAGCATTTTCTACAGGGAAAACAAACAAAGACAAAGTTCAAGTCAAAAGAGTATTCCACAACAAAACCACTGGATATTATACATACTTATTCAGTTGGACCAACAAGAATGAAGGGATTGAAAGGTGAATAGTATTTCATGCAATTAGTTGATGACTACACAAGAATGACTATAGTTTTCTTTGTAAATAAGAAGTTAGAGGCATTCAAAAACTTTAGGACATACAAAGAGATGGTTGAAACTGAGACAGAGTTGAAAATAAAGTTTTTAATATTAGAGAATGAAGGAGAATTTACATCAAATAAATGTATGGACTTCTGCAGTGAGCATGGCATAAAAAGGCAATTCTCTATAGCTAGGAAACCTCAACAAAATGGAGTTGTCGAAAGAAAGAATAGGACAGTACAAGAAATGGCCAGAACTATGTTAATAGATTCCAAGTTGATGGATGTATTTTGGGTACAGGCAATGCATACAACAATCCATATTCATAACAAATAAATGATCATAAATAATAGTGGAAATACCCCCTATGAGATATGGAAAGGAATACCAACAAATGTAAATCACTTCAGAGTTTTCGGAAGAAAATTCTACATCAAAAGAGAAGATCAAAGAATTGGAAAATTTGATTATTGAGTTGATAAAGGAACACTTTTTGGGTACTCAATCAAAAGGAAATCATACACATGTTTCAATATGAGAGCCAACAGAACAATGGAAAGCATAATTGTGATGGTTTATGAGACAAATGGTCGAAAGATAAAAGAAAGTATAAAAAATTTAGTGTAATAGGATCATGAAGAAGATTTGAAAGAAGAAGATTGTTAAGAACCAAACATCAATATAGCATGGAAAAACCTCAGGAAAAGTACTCAATGCCTTGAAACTGAGATAATTTCAGATAATAAGCCTCTTCGAGGGGGCAACCTCCTTT
>JZKD02S1813592.1:829762-841299 GCA_000966675.3 Picea glauca
TTACCCCAATTAAATGTTCAAGTACAAGATGATTCAAAATGAAAATGTCTCCTTGGTATATATAGGAGACTAGGAGGTATAATTACAAATAATGGCCTAAAGCCGACATAAATAATATAACATTACTAATATAATATGCCCCAATCAAGGGGTAATGAGCCAACATTAGGGCTTAACAAAGGCGTAGAGGAAGAAAAGTATACTGGTATACTTGGTATACTTGGTGATATTTTTGCAAAGGTATACTAGTATATTGGTATACTTGGAGTTATCTCTTAGGAAACATATATTGGTATACTGGTATACTTGGTGATATTTTTGCTAAGGTTGTAGCATCATTTTTTGAAGTATCAAAGGGAGGTTGATGTGAAATTTAATGGGTTGCAACAAACCCTAGTTTATGAAGTATACATGAGTTGCAAGTCAAAAAGGGGGCATATGTATGCAGGATTCAATCCAGAAAAGGGAATATATACATAGGTTATAAAAGAGAAAGTTGTATACATGTGAAAATATCATGAAAATTTGAGTAGATGTTGGTACCAGGTCCCTAGAGTCTGAAAGGAAGGTTATAGGTCAAAATCTTACTATTTCAGGTTAGCTATAGAGGTATTGGTATGATTTTATACTTGTTTTAATGGTTACTTCTTGTAATGATATGGTGTATGCTTGAGGCATACTCTATATGTTTGGTTTGGTATTTGGATATGGTATATCTTGGTTTCTTGGTAGAGTGAGGAGTAGTCTTATATCTGGTTTATCACATGACATGGTTCTTATGGTTCTTATCTTTGAGTTGATTGTATATGGTTGAGAAATATTTATGTTGTATGGTGGCATATGCATGAGGGGCATGCATTGGCTCTTTGAGATACTTCATTGATTATATGGTACAGATATGCATATGGTTGATGATATAGTATATTGCACAGGTTTTACATGGTTGATGCTCTAGTTCATGATTCACTATTCATTTTTTATTTTATCTTTTGGTTCATGATTGATCTATGGGATAGTATATATATAGGTATACACTTGATGCATGGTATGGTACATGTTTAGTTTGTTTATGAGTAGATACAAGTTGATGAGACAGTGACAGAGTTGTGATAGTGACAGTAACAAATTTGTCGCAATGACATATATAGAGTGATAGTGGCAGTGGCAATGACAGCATCAGATATTGTGATAGGAATAGTTGGTCTAAATTTATATTACAGGGCGATTAGATGGGACAAGGATATGTGGTTGTAGCCACCTTACGGTCAGAGCTAGAGAAATCATGGGGTTGTAGCCTCCTTCTGGTTGGAGCCAAAGAACTCAAGGAATTGTAGCTTCCTTCAAGTTGGATCCTCAGAACAGGGGGTTGGAGCCTCCTTCCAATTGTAGTTGGAGAAACAAAAGTTGGTTCTTCCAATGAATGTATTCTTTTGAAATATAAGAAAATAATTTCATGGTTTTCTCTCATTTTGGGTTTCCACGTAAATTTTGGTGTAGTGTGTATCTATTGTGATGTGAAGTTGTTTATGATTATACTACTGATGATATATTGAATGCTAATGATAAACTGTTGAATATTGTTGAAGAATAAATTGTGGTTAAAAGTACTATAATTGCTCATTACTGATTCGCAACTCCCTCTCTGTAATCCAATAGTTATTTATCACCACCATCGTTGGAACATCCAACTCATGCCTTTCTCATCTCCATACCATTTTTTCTATTATTTGTTCTTAATGGAGTACTCTTTTGGGACATTGTTGGTGAATTAGGGTTTTTATCGGTCAATTCCCTGCCATGTTGTCTATGACCTTCATTAGTGTTTTTTATCTCTTCCATGTCATGTGAAACTTGGTATGTCGTGATTTCACAGAGATATAGATTATCTCTGCCACCATCCTTAAATTGTTCATATTTAGTGAAATAAGAAAAATACCTAATTAATTCCATGTGTGTAGTGAATTTGTTCTCTTGGTCAAAACCCTTAACAAATTTAACTTCCTTTAAGCCATGTTGTTCATGATGTCCTTCCAGTTCATCAAGGTGGTTTATATGCTTCATAGTAAATTATCCAATTTCCATGGTAGGGTTATGAATTTTTTTTTCGTTTTATCATAAAAGAAATGATCCCAAGTTTTGCAATGTCTGCACATTTCTTTGGCAAAAGGTATATATGACACATAAAAAGGGAGAATAAAAGGTTTCTGTTCACTACCAAACAATCTGATAACAGTGAATTATTAAGAAATTTCATAAGCTCCTTTCCCAAAGAGAAAGGTGGCAGATTCAAGAGAAATTATAAATGTATTAGGACCAAAGATCAACTTTTTAAAATCTAAAATAACATTTTTATGAACTGGGTAATAATTGTATTGAGTTTAATGTCTGTACAAAACCAAGTATCATGCATAAATGGGTTCCAAATTAAAATCAACATATTTTTCCCTCATCAATTCTTCAAATTCATGGACATAAGCAATGGAATAGATGAGTTAATAAGTCATGTAAAATTTTTGAGTATTTTTTAAATTACTAATTTGGAAAGAGACCTCACTCGAAACAAGATATATGCAATATATAATAGATTTTTCATGCAAAGCATAATGTAGGGAATATATAAGATTTCTCAATACCAACACAATAGATTCCAAACCAATAATGCGGGTGTTGGGCTAAACATATGCACTATTAATTCCCACATTTAATTATGAACTCGGGATTGTAAGCTTCAAGGTGCATATACAGGAAATGCAGGATCAGAGCCTAGTCTAGCCTAATCTAAAGCTGACAAAACAATCTTCAAACCCACACTATAGGAAATTAACACTAAGGATTCATCACTGGGATGTAGGAATAACTTAGTTCTATAAAGACTTAGATCACAGTCTTTCACGCACTCAGGGTGATGTTCATTTTATTAATCATGAGTAACTTACTTAAGTGTTTTGTCCTTCAATGATTATTTCCTATAGTGGATCCACACTTAAATTAAATAAAAGAAACAAGAAAATGGAAATGAATTCAATTGACATGAAATAAACTATGGGAAATCCAAATCACAATGAAAGCAAACTAATAATGACAAATAAGCAAAATTAATCTAAAACTGGATCTCAAGAACAATTCTTCAAATGGTTACAACTGTCGACAAAAATGAGAGTGCTCTACAAAAAATGTATGAAAGGAGAATGGATATCTGATTAATGACAAGATTGGACAATGAGAAATGAACTCCTTTATGTTCACTCGAATTGTGGATTTGACAGTTTCTCATAAACAGTAAAAGAAATCAGAATGTAAGAAGATGGTGCAATGGTATTAGAACAATTTCTTGTATATTGTTTTATTGGATTTCCAAGCATAATTTTACAAATGAATGTCAATGAATGGAATGGTAATGAGACACTTCAATATCCAATGGTGGAATGAGCAAGCAATGTTAAATGAAATTATAGAAACAAAACACTATTACACCAACTGAAGAATCTTTCCTAAGTATGTGCTAATATGAATATACTAAATTGAAACTGAACTTGAAGCTCTACAAAAATTGAATGCAAATCAACAAGATAACAACTAAACTAGAAATGAAATTTATACAAAAAATAAACAAAAGCAATCTAATCTATGAGAGTAAAAGAGGGTAGCAGGTATTACTCAGAATGAGGGGACCTTCCCATGCTGAATAAACTTCCTTAAAAGACAATCAACTCAAGTGAATAAGATGCATAGTAAACCAACAACAGTCAATCCTCCATTTTGATCAAAGACTCTGTTTTTACATGGCAGTTAACTCCTTAAAGTTTTCTCATAAGAACAAACCTCTTACTTGCAAACACCTCATTAAACTAATGGATCTTTATCGCATCCCTATGAGGCTTATTTATACATTAAAAATCATTGAGGAGTGTATGGGACCGAATCCCAATGCACAGATTTCAAATTTTACATTTTTAGGCATAAATCCCAAAAAACTAGGTTTTAATGTAATTTGGGCAGATTCAAGTTAAGGATCCACTCATATATTCCAAACTAATTTGCATTTTGAAAAAGTTCCATTAGTTTACTCAATTTTCTATATTCTAGACAAAACCCATTTCGTAAAATTTATAGATCTGATGGCATCTGCATAGAAATCGAGGTGCAAGTTGGCAGTTTGAGATTTTTACTATTTTTTGCAGAATTAGTCCCACTGAGCTGGAGGTCCACACGTGTGATTTGGGTGAATTCTTCTACACATGTCTGCATGTAAACATCGCTCTGGACAAAATCCATGTCCCCTATTTTCCTCTAGAATCTTTCCAAAATTTTGATCTATATCTGGTACCAGACGATTGTTGATGCTGGTACCAAACAATTGTTGATGTTGGTAACGGATGAGCACAACATTGGTACTGGACGAGTGTAGAATCGGTGCTGAATGAGATGAGTATTGTATGACATGGAGTGTGGGTACCATATGACATGGAGTGTGGGTATCGGATGACTGTGCAGGTGTCAGTTGATTGTAGAACCTTCTGGTACCGGATGACTTGGAGAACTGGATGACCTCCAGTGAAGGTATCGGCTAACTTCCAGTTTGGGAACATATTGTTTGCACATAGAAATATAGGATTAAACCATCATCGATAAAATCATCTTAAAAACATATTTAATCACTTAAAAATACAAGAAAACAACAATAATTAACCACAAGGTACAATGGATGTAATTAGTGGTAAGTGACTGGATAATGGCTACAGAATGTATCAAAAGTAAGGGAATATATATTATGAATGGAGAATTTACATGGTAGAAAATATGACATATTTGGATCCCAAGAATGGGTGAACAACCATGTAAATTCCATGTATGTGTATTTTAGTGAAGCTACCTCAATCTTGGAAGCACCAGGGTTACTTCTTGGGTCCTCCAAATAATTTCTTAGAAACCTCTCCCCTCCTTTATGTTTTTTCATAAATTCATCAGCCTCTTCATTTTTTAATCACAAGGTAGGTGTAGGGATCATAGCATTTTGGAGAATGTTGAAGGAGCTAGAGAAATGGGTGGGTGTCCTTGCAATTGAATTATTCTTTTCTTAGAGTTGTACTTACCTGTGCACCATTGACCAATTTCTTTGAAGTTTGTCACTTCAGGAACACAACCTTCTAATAATATTCTTGAGGTCCAAATTAAGTTCATTTTCTTCTCGGCCAGAGAAATGTTTTTGTAGTAATTGTATGCCCTAGACCACTAAAACTCTTGATTCTCACACCCATGTGTGTTTAGTGTATCTCCACAATACAACTTTTTTTTATTAATTGGCATTCTCTTTCTACTTTTGGATTTGATAATAGGTGGCACTACTATCGATATTTACATATTTACATATTTGTTTTTACTTAATTTCACCACGTATTGTCCTGATAGTTCAATCAATCATAAATATTTCTTTTAATATTGTCTTCTTACATGAGATTTGAATTTATTGCAAGATTTAATGAATCTTCAGTGAAATTAATAATGGAATTATGTTTACACAAGTGGTAGTTGATGTGGCGGCGACAATAAATGTGATAAGAAGTCTTGATGTGATGTCATTGCAGATGAAAAATGTTAAGTATCAGAGTTTAAAATGAGGAATGGAAAGTGAAAATTGCATAACACGGGACTGCAAACCCATAGACCTACAAACAAAAATATGAGGAAGTGTAAGGAGGTTCACACTGAAAGTCAAAAATTGGCTAAGTTATGGAAAAATTTTGATAATTGAGAAAAATAGAATAAAGGAAAAAAAAATATAAGGAACAATCTTATGGGTGGTTAAATGAAAACACCAATTTGATCACAAATATGGATCAAAAAAACTGTAACCCTAGGGAGATACATGAAACGAAAAAGAAAATATGTGATATATAGTCATGCAACAATGCCTCCTACATTCTAGTTGTGACATTCATACATAATTTTTCCTCTTAACAATTTGGGCACTTCGTTACTACAGTATTCTTTAGAATGGAGATAACTCTGCAAGAATAAAAAAAACATATATTGGTCTTGCCAACACCCTTATTCAAGACCCGTCCCATTGGATTCCTCTCCATAGATGGTTTTAGGGGCTAAATTTTGCAAATTGGATAAGTTTCCATGGTTTTTCCCAAAAAGCGATTCACCAATTTCCATTTTTTCAAAAAATGATTTGCCCAAATTCTACAAAATAAAATTATTTAACCTTTAAAATCACCAAAATTTTATAGAAGCTATATGAAATCCTTATAAAGTTGAGTATTTTTACAAAATTATCGCCAAACATTTTACATTTTGCATATTAAGGACTAGTAATATTAGCTCAGGTTTCTACATTTTAATATAAATTACATCCTTCCAAATTATCCATGTTCCTCTCTTCACCCTAATCACCATGACACATGTCATTTTTAAGCCTTTTTTTTTTTTTTTTTTCAGCGGATCCAACCCCCTTCATGACACCCTTATTTGACAGCTATCCCATTGGATTTCTCTTGTTGCCCTTATCATAGGGATATATATCACCTATCCACATTTTTTCAGTGGAACCAGTCCTTATTCTAGGAACCCAAACTTTCCACATGGCCAATACTCACACCCAACACCTACAAGACAAAAATTAGACAGAACAAGGCCCAGTTTAACCATCTCGAGGAACAAGTCCAGATCAAATTTTCTAGAGTTGAAGGTAAATTTTCCAAAATTAAGGGATGCTTTGACCAATTAGAGGGAAAATTTGACGCTCTTAATGCCACTCTCCACTAGTTTCTAAATTGATCCCAAGACCCCCCATCCTTGAACGACCCTCCCAAGTATATGATGTTTCCTCCTCCCATACTATGGTGTTTCATTCCAACCCCTTTCAATGTGACACATGTCTTCCCCGAGTTGAGGTAAATAAATTTTATGGCTCCAATCCCAGAGGATGGGTCACCCAAATGGAGCATTAATTTTCTTCGCATGGAATTATTGATGAGTTGGACAAACTTTGTTATGTTTTTCTCTATTTGGATAATGAACTCTAGAAATGGTGGAAATGGCATAAAAATACATGTCATGGGTATGTTTCTTGGACCCAGTTTGCTGTAGAGATTTATGAACGCTTTGACACTGAAACCCAATATTTAGGCCATTTGACCAAGTTGAAATAGTTTGGCAGAGTGGAAGATTTTACAAACTCCTTTGAGAAGAAATGGTTGAATGTAACTCAAAGGTCTTTGTTATAATTGTGATGACAAATATTTTCCTAGGCACAAGTGTAAGGAACATAATCTTCTTATGACCATCTCTAAGTATGTTTCTAATGAATAGGTATAGGTTTCCCCCGTGGCATAGCTACCCAAGCCAACTAATATCACTTTGCCCTTTGATCCACCAGAATTAAAACCAATCATTCCACTTAATTCCCTCAGTAGCTTCTCTACTCCCCAAACCTTCAAGTTAATTGGCTACATTAAGAATCAAAATTTCATCATCCTAATTGACAGTGGCATCACCCATAATTTTATTCATTGTCGCATTATCCAAGAAACCAATTGGTATATCCTTGTAGTCAAAAAATTTCAAATCGTAATGACCAATGGAGGATCCATGAAATGTGGGGTCGTTGTAAAAATTTGCGTCTCCAAATTGTTCAGTAAAACATGAATTCTCATATGTTTGATATCAAAATGGGAAGTTGTGACATTGTTCTTGGTGCGTAATGGCTATGCACTCTCGGACCCATCCTCATGTATTTTAAGGAACTAACTATGCAATTCCAATAGGAGAGACAATAATATAAGTTCCAAGGAATCACAACAAGTTCCCCTGAGATCATCAGCTCCCATCGAATGGAAAATATCCTAAAAAGAGGTCATTCGGGCATTATTTCCTAACTCCATTTTGTTCAAGTAGTTGAGACATCCTTTGTGCATCCTAAACTTCATTATATCCTCTCCAAACACCAATATGTTATTTCCACTCCCTATGGACTTCCCCCTTCCCATGGTATTCATGATCATTCCATTCCTCTAGTCCTAGATAGTCTTCCTCCCAATGTTTTCCATTATCGTCATCCCTTTTCCCAAAATAATAAAAATTGAGAAAATTGTTCAATAATTATGTAATGTGGGTTTTATCCATCCTAGTACCATCCCCTATCCTTCTCTTGTGTTCATGGTACTCAATAAAGAAGGAACTCAGTGCATTTGTCCACACTTTTTCACCTTCAACAAAATCACCATCAAATACAAATTTCCCATTCCTATCATTGATGATCTACTGGATGAATTGAGTGGTGCTTAGTACTTTACTAAACTTGATCTTCATTCTGGATACCATGAGATAAGTATGAAAGAGGAACACATTACCAAGACTACATTTAGAACACATGAGGGTCACTATGAGTTCTTGGGCCTTCCCTTTGGCCTTTGTAATGCTCCCTCCACTTTCCAAAGTATCATGAATCATGTATTACATCATGTTCTCTGTCATTTTTTCTTAGTTTTATTTGATTATATTCTCATATATAGTAAAACTTGGACAAACCATCTCACCCATGTGGATCAAGTTCTCCACCTACTCTCTCAACACCAACTTTTCCTCAAACAATCTAAATGTGCCTTTGGAGCCTCGGAAGTGGAGTACCTGGGTCATATTGTTGGCAAGGATGGTGTATGGGTGGATCCTAATAAAATTGAAGCTATGACTATTGGCCTTTCCCTAAAAATATTAAGAGATTGTGTCATTTTCTAGTTTTAATGAGATATTATCACAAGTTTGTTCGGAATTATGGAAAAATCACAGCACCTCTCACTACTCTCCTTAAAAATAATGCTTTCACTTGGAATCCAGTATATGATCAATCCTTCCACACCCTGAAAGAGGTTATGTGAATGAATCTTGTCCTATCATTTCCTGACTTCAAAAATACCTTTGTCTTGGAATGTAATGCTTTAGGTAAAGGAATTAAGGAAGTCCTCATGCAAGATGACATGACTTTTTTCATTCACTAGAAAAACAAATTTGGAGAGACATTTGGGAAAATAAATCTATGAAAATAAAATGTTGGCTATTCTGTGTGTCGTAGATCTCTTATTTCCTTATCTATTGGGGAAATGCCTCCAAATTAAAACTAATCATCAAAGCCTCGAGTATTTTCTGGAACGATGAATTTCATTCCTGAAGCAACAAAAATGGGCGACCAATCTATTTTTATATGATTATGAGATCATTGACAAGAAGGGAAATTAATATGTGGTTGTTGACGCTCTTTCCAAGAAGTATTAAGAAGAAGGGTCCCTCTTTTCCCTCTCCTTTATTGTACCATATTGCATCCAAGGTGTTCACTAAGAAATGGTTGCAAGACGCCAAAATTTCTCACTTGATCTAGCAATTAAATCATCATTCTCCAGGTTCTCTAGGGTACTCTTGGCACAATGAAGAGATTTTCTATGAAGTTCATATGTGTTTAAGAAAAAAATCGTAACTTAAATCCACAATATTTTTTATCTTCATGCTTCACCCACATTTGAGCATTCAGAGTTTACCAAAACCTACAAACAAGTCAAACGTTTTTTTTTGGTATGGTATGAAATAGGACATATGCACCTTTGTGGATGAATGTGATGTATGTCAACACAACAAGGGAGAAACAATCAAATCTCTAGGAACACTCCAACCGCTTTTGATTCCTCTTGCTATTTGGAGGGATATTTCTATGGATTTCAATGTTGGATTACCTAAATCTGACATTAATTTAGTCATTATTGTGGTATTCGATCATCTTTCCAAAAATGTTCATTTATGTTCTCTTCAACACCAATTCATTGCATTCACAATGGCTTAAATATTCATGTATAATATCTTCAAACTTCATGGCATGCCTCATTATATTTTCTTTGAGAGATATCCAACTTTCACCAACAATTTTTGGTAAGAATGTTTTAGGCTCTAGGGAACCCAATTGCATCTTATCACTGCCTATCATCCCCATACTGATCGCCAAACTAAATCTGTCAACATTAGTTTTTGGAAACATATTTGCGTTGTTTTTCATAGGATAAAAAAAAGCAGTGGGCTCAGTAGTTACCACTAGCTTAGTGATTGCACAATACATCTTACCATATATCTAATTGCATGACTCCTTTTTAAGAAGTCTACAGAAAAAACCCACATCGATTCTCTCACACTTTCCTAGTGTCTCGAAGGCTCAGGAGGTTGAAAAAAATATTATATTCTGAGAGGCCATTCTCCATACCCTCAAATAAAATTTGGTCATGGCTCAAAACCACATGAAGCAACAAGAAGATCAAGGTCATTCTGAATGTTGATTTGTTGAAGGGGACTAGGTGTTTCTTCGTTTGCAACCTTATAAGAAAAATTCCCTCAAAGATAAACATTGTTAGAAACTTTCTCCCAAATTTTATGGTCCTTATACAAATCTCAAGCAAGGTGGCCTCATAGCCCACCAGTTAGCTCTTCCCATTCATTCTAAGATCCATATATTTTTTCATGTCTCATGCTTAAAGAAAGTGATTGGAAATAAGTGCCAAATTCAAACCAGTCTCCTCACGTTGGATGGAGAAGGTTCCATTTGGTTGTAGCCACAAGTAGTATTGGACCATAGAGAGCATCGTATGCATCAATACACCATAAATGGAGTGTTATTTCATTGGAAATATACAACTCTAGAAGATGCCACCTAGGATCTGGTCACCATTCTGCAATAATTTTCTCATCTCAATCCTTAAAGAATTTTTTTTTCTCCAAGTGATCCTAAAATATTTATACACCACTTATTCTTGAAACTATATACATGTAGTATCTAACTTGTTCTATATAATTTCTAGGATATATTGAGGTGATTGCAAAATTATGATGATGTGGTCTTTACCCAAAACTCATAAAACTGAAGATTATGCCAATTTAATGGATTCTCTTAAATTACATTACTCAAATGCTAGAATAGAGTTCACATTTTAAATCCTTGCAAAATTGTGATACAATTGACTATAAAGTTGACCACTTTCCAAACTAGCTCAATTTTTCACCTCTCGACACATAAAATAATGCATAAAATAATCGTAAATGAAAATTTAAGTACAAAGTTTTAAAAATGACCTAAAATAAAAAAATCATACCTCATATTCATGATCCTTGTGAAAATCATGCAATTTTAATATAAAACACTTGAAATTTCGTCAAGGTACCATTTAGCACAGTTCCATAGAATCCATATAGTATCAAAATCCATGCCATGTCTCAAGATCCATTCATTCTTGGACTCTTTTCCTTGGGATGTGTGCCTATGCATTGGGATTCATACCTAATATATAGGCCAAGACTCCAAAACACCTCCACATTTAGTTGTAATGTATTTACTATTTTAGGCATGAGTCCTGCTAAATATGGGTTGCTTGGATTAGTTGTTAAAAATACCACTAATTTTAGCAGGGTTTGGGTTCAATCTCAGTTCCATAGCATATTCGACGGTTAAAATTGTGTTTTGTATGACATATGGTTAATTAATACATTGGATGTCCATTGGT
>JZKD02S1813592.1:849788-861699 GCA_000966675.3 Picea glauca
TCTAAGGAAGTTTGGACCAAAGTCAAACTTAGATGTCCCCGATGAAAACCATACAAAAGGACTTCTGACATAAAGTAAAAACGTGAAATTTAAAAGTTGGATCAACTTGCCATAGGTTGATTCCGACTCCACTGAGCACAATATCCTTTATCAGTCATGAAATTCAATTCATAAACATACAAGTCTACACAGACTATGAAAGATATATCAACACCTCTGAAAAACAAGTGTCTGAATGATGTAATTAAGCCTTGAATCCTATTGTCTACAATAGGACCCTCCTGTCATAAAAGATAATTAGGCTTTCAATGAATTAAAAAATGAATGAAAATTGAATTATCTCAATAAAACTCAAGATCATACCTTAGTTTTCTTTCTCCTTCAATTCTCCTCTTGTTCCTCTTTCTCTTTTTTCCTTTACGTAATCAAAATTAGTTGAAGTAGTTAAACTACCTCTTTTAGTTAAGTTAACTAAAACTAAACTAACTTTTAGTTTAGGGGGAAATTAATAAAATAATAATAAGGGTCTTTAGTAATTAATAACTAGTAGGTGGGACCCCTTGTGACTCCCTTCAGTTTCTTAACAAACATAAACACAACTAGTCAATCAATCAAACACATCCCTCCTTGTGGCTCACATCATCATTCTCATAATTTGAAAATTAATATCAATGATATTTGAAACCATATACAAAAATATAGTATCCTAAATATCCAAAAATAGTGTGTTGTCCAAAAACTTCACCAGTCAACTGTTCTCAACAATCAATAAATAAAAACACTCAAAAACCATATTTTCCACTTTGGGAGGAAATTTTCCCTTTGTTGCTACTGTCTCCCTTTGATTTCTTTAAATTTTCATTAGGTTGTGTGGAGCCTTTAGGCCTGATCTCACTGATAACATGAGAGCAATCATCTCTCAAGTGCATGCAAGATGAAATAGATTTGGCAGAGTCACTTGGGGGAGAGGAGGGGGTAGCAGCAGGTTTTGCTTTATCAGGTGCATGATGGACTTTGGTTTTTAGCCTGTTTCTTGCGTGGGAATACTGTATAGGTGAGTGTGCAGGGGAATATTGGAAAATTGGGTTAACCGGTGGAGGAGGAGTAGGTAGAGACAAATTGGGCCATCCATGCTGTTGGAAGGTTGTCGGGTGAACAATCTCTTTCCATCCATCATTTTCAGGGACATCAGGTTGTAATGAAACATGAGGAGGAACTGGGATACTAGAAACATTCATGGGTTGGAAAGGAGGCCTTTCTGGCCTAGGTTGGACCACCCCTTGTTCAATCTAGTTGAAAAACCAAGCTTGGAAAAGTTGGTTCAACTCTTGTGGATCTGCATCAAAATGTATCAAAAACCTTGGCCTTCTAGGGCCCCTGTTCCAATTTCCTCTTCTCCTCTTATTCCTGTTATGACTTCTTCTGCTGAACAAGCTCATTCATGTATGCAGTGTTTATTAGTAACTAGTTTCTTCAACAAACCATACATGACATCTATTTTAAATATGAAACAAAGTTTATCTCAACAACACATTAGACTCATGCAATCCAATCCATAAAAATTGTTTAATACTTGTCTATGAGAAGGGGGTGAATAAGGGTTATGGGATATCTGAGGGGTTGTATTGAGAGAAAAGTGATAAAATGAAAGGGGGTAGATCATGATTGCTTCTCAAAAAATCATCAAACAATCAACTGTATTGTAATAACCAAAACATATCAAATGTAACTCATCTCGGTGTCATCCTTCAATTGCTATAATACAAAGTTTTCATTTAATTACAATTTAATTTTAAGAACAGGGCATGAATAGTGAATCCCAGAATGTGAGGGGATTTGTAATGTATGGAAAAGTGAGAGAATGCTAGGGAAATAATGGATACTTTTCATAAAAAAAATCAAGTAATCAATAATCATAACTCTGTACAAATCAATCCAAAACAAAAATACCAACACTATATCAACAGTTATTGTGTATCAAACTATTCATTGTTTCGACATTTAAATTTCCAAAAATTCTCAATTTAGAATAGTCTGTGAAATCATACTCATAATCAAAACAACTTTCCATTCAACAATCCTATTAATAAAATGCGTGGTCTTTAATTTCATTTCTTTTAAGAATTTAAAGAAAATGCACAACAATATTGCTCCACCTCTATCCCATAATGCATCACTATAAAAATAACATCCATTTTCTACCAATTCACAATTGGCCCAAATTAAAATATACATAGGTCCCTTTCCAAATATGAACAGATTTCCAAAACATGATTGACTACACACATTATTCATCATATCAACCAATAGGATTTTGCAATGAAAGCAGATTCAACATAAAAATTGAGCCTCATCACTATCAATGTAATGAGTTATAATATGCACGATGATTCAATAATATATGCAAGGTGAACATAACCAATTACACACAGTCACCATAAAACCCGCAATTAGCTATAAACCTAATCGGGCCTAGCAAAACACACAAATGTTTCCAATTTTCAATTAAGACCACGTTGTAAGAACACACTGAGTGGAAGAATAACGAAAAGAAGACAACCCTCGACTGCATATTATTGTTCATTCCCAATTGTATTTGTTCAATCAATTTAATCATAGAAAGATGAGATAAGGACTTGATGAAAAATTCCATAACCGCTCCACTTGATAAACCAATATTTGAAAACTAAGAAGATGTTGAAAGGAGAAAGAACAATTGGATATTTACAATCAGGCTCTATTGAAATAAATACAAGGAAACAATCAAGAGCCTTCTCATTTAAAAATAGAACAAAGAACTGGAGGTCCTCAGAGACATATCAACTACATGCAAAACCCTTTTGATATAGACACAGTAGTAATCCACAAGGTCTCCTTATAACTCCCAGTCTAGGAAATGGAACAACAACTAGCCACAAGGGAAACAACAATGGGTAGGATAGAAAAAATCGGTGCACATAGTGAGCTTTACATTTGCATAGGAGAGGCAAATGTTAACTGAACAATGATAGTTACAAAGAACACACAAAGATATAACCTATGTCTATTTTCTTAAGAGTTGAACCATTTGAAAACAATACCAATGAGGACGCATAACACCGAGACATAACTTATATCACCCCAGAACCATACGGTATATATCAACGTTATGGCCACCCTAAGACCGAATCTTGAGACACTTTGGTGACAACACAATGAGAGTGGGCCCATGACCATGAATCTGGTATGAAGAAAATACACAGCAACCGAATGGCAATCCGAATGCGACTAGATAGGGTTACACTCATGACTGTGAGGGAACAACCAACAATAATACATGGAGTGAAACCCTCCACCATTTTAACACATAGCAATAATACCACATTCACTTAATTTCCACAAAGACCCACCACTATTTTAACCGACAAAGCAACCAGGGAATGCACAACTCAACCAAAAACCAATTCTTTTGCTTGCAATCCAAACAATTACACAATCATCTCAGAGACAAATAACATGCATTGACACAGTTTAAATTCTCAGGAACACACAAACCCAAGCATTACTGAGCCATTTTTTGTTCATACACAGAGCATAATTCATGGATGGGGTTAAAAAGAACCATACCTGTAACAAAGATCTTAAAAGGGTGAGTTGGTCGAGCATTCTTCTTCCCAAGCCTAAAATGTGGAGCTTAACCACCAATAGACTGAAATGAAACAAAGAACAATAATAGGGTGACATATGATGGGGGGAGTATGGAGTGGCGTGCATTTACTGCACTTTGCTTCCATCTCCTATCCTATTCAATTCCTAAGTACAAGAAAGCCAACATTCACCAATGCATTAAACCATATATTTAATGCCCAACAATTGAAATATGTGATGATATTCCTTGCCCAATGTGCCCAAAATAAATCAAATGAAAATCACATAGTCACTAGCCAACCATATAATAGTTAGGACTAACACTAACATCTTTTACTTTTCCATTTTCACATAAACCTTAGCATCTCTTAAGCATAGATCCTTTCCCTTTTGGATTTTTTTCATAAGTTATCTTTCTTTGTTTTGGTTATCTTATTACTAACGTATTTCTTGTGTATATGTGGCCAGGTAGTACATCACGATGATTTTTGACATAATTAAATCATATAAAATGTGAATACATTCCCATCATAACATAAAACATAACTCCTTGAATTGTGGAAACTTCCCATAAAATGCATCATCCACCTGTACTATGTCAACATGAAACCAAGACTGCATTGTCAACCATGTAAGACTATGTAAGAAGCATCAAAACAACAACATAAAAGTGTGTGATATGTCTATCTTTGAGCCTCTAGTCTACAAGGGGTCCCACCTACTAGTATTATATTATTAACATAGTTTAAATAATAAAGCTTTATCAATACTTTGAGGGCAAAATTCCTCATTGTGATTTTAATCATCAATGAGGTGTTTTTCATTGGAAAGGAAGAAATCGTGGGCTCAATGTTTACCTCTAGTTGAATGGCAGTACAACACTTCATACCATACAACTACCTGCATGACTCCTTTTGAAGGGTATATGGACAAAATCCACCTTCAGTTCTCTCATATTTTTCAGGTGTCTCAAAGGTCTAGACTATTGACCAAACGCTTACAGTTCGAGAGGCTATTCTTCGTGCCCTTAAAGAGAATTTGTTCATGGCCCAAAATCACATGAAGAAACAAGCAGATCAAGGTCACTCTAAATGTCAATTTGCAGAAGGGGATCAGGTGTTTCTTCAATTGCAAACTTACAAGCAAAATTCCCTCAAGGATGACCATTGTCAGAAACTGGTGCCCAAATTTTATGGTCCTTATACCATTCTCAAGCATGTGGTATAGGTGGCCTATCAGTTATCTTTTCCCAGTCATTCTAAGCTCCATCCTTTTTTTCATGTTTCCCGCTTAAAGAAGGTGATTGAAACTAAGTGCGAAACTCAAACCAACCTTCCTTTGTTGGACAAAGAAGGATCCATTTGGCTACAACCTCAAGAATTTTTTGACCAGCGTGAGCGTCGTCTGCATCAACGAACCATCGAGGAAGTGTTAGTCTAGTGGAAAGATACAACTCTAGCAGATTCCACATGGGAACCAACTACCACTCTGCAACAATTTCCCCATCTCAATCCTTGAGGACAAGGTTCTTTTTAAGGGGGAGGACATGTTAGGTACCTAACTCCTCACATAGGTAGAATAATATATTTCCATGTAATAAAGGTCAATATTAATAAGGCCTAGAAAAAAGGAAGAATAAGTCCAATGTAAGAATACCTAATATAAGCTTCCACTTCTAGAATGATCTTCCTCTAGATGGTTCTTTTGATAGACATATTTAGTATAAATAGGAGTCGAGGGTCTGAGAAATTTTATCTTGGATATTATTGTAATAGATCTCTTCTCTGTTGGAAGTTTCCCCCTCAAAGAGGCAAGTGAACATTGCTCTCAGTAATCAAATTGATCTTTCTGGTGTTATTCTGGTATCATTTTGGTATTATTGTGGTGTTGTTGTCATTATATTGTTGTTCATCTGCCATTTCCAGCTATTTAATTATGTTCTGCATACTTTTTACATATGGAATATTACACCCACAAATCAATCTGTGTCGAATTCTGAGAAATTAAAAATATCGATCTCATCTTGGTCATGTGGCGAGATGAACCACTATACAAGAACTATTCTTTGATGTCTTCATAAATCACTTTTCCAAGACCATCCATCAAGAAGTATTATTTTCCAAGTCTTCCAATAAGACCATTTACTTCATCTATAGTTGTTGTTGCTTGTATTCTCACAAATGTCTTTACATCCTTTAGGTTATTCTTCGAACATAAGTGTGGTTAAAGTTTCCAACACTTCTCAATATGGTGTCCACTCTTACCACAATAAGAGTATATTGTCTTTCTACACAATCACTTATTATCATTCCTCTTTTTTCCTTGACATGATAAATGATTTTCCTCCTTTTGATTGGAGGGTTTTACTGGCATAGACTATCCTTCTCTTGTAGCATGCACATGTTTCTTTGAAGATGTCTTACACATGTTACTCATGGATGATTTTAGGGGCTAAATTTCTCTCATGGGCTAATTTTCCATGGTTTTTCCAAAAACGAGATTCGCTATTTTAAAAATGATTCGCCCAAAATCTATAGGATAAAATTATTTCGCCTTAAAAATCGCCAATTTTTTATAAAAACTATATAAAATACTTAGAAATTTGAATATTTTTACAAAAATATCGCCAAACATTTATAGTTGACATATGAAGAATTAGTAAGATTCACCAAGGTTTATACATTTTAAAATAAATTTCCATCCTTAAAATCATCCCTGATGTTACTCTTCTCTTAACTAGAAGGTGAGGCCAATTATTATGTAGGACTTATTCATATGAGGTTCTCTTTTATTCAACTATCCTCAAGCACTCTCCATCTGATGGGAATATTAATATCCCTCTTTCTCAATCATGTTCTTGGAAGGATATAGTGCAAGAGAGACTACCTCATTCTCTGCTTGTCCAACTTTACTGATTGATGGTACCATATGCAACTTTATATCAAGTTCATGAAAAATACTCATATGGAAATCTTCATGACATAACAATTGATCTTGCAGCCTTTGCTTCTCTTACTCAAGAGCTTTCAACTGTATTCTTAACATGAAGTTCTCTCTATATATTTTTCTATTAATGTTCTTCTGGAGCCTTAACTTCATAAAAACTTTACTCATCTTTCTTCCTTGAAAATATCCTTCAAGATCTTCACCAACTTGAGCTTCAGATCTCATCACATCAACAACTTGCAAAACACGTCAAAATTTTCTCTTACACCAACTTGATCTGAAAATATTTAGACAATAGTTATTTTTGAAAATATATGCATGCAGTATCTAACGTGTTTCTGTATAATTTCTAGGATCTATTGAGGTGATTGCAAAATTCTGATGATGTGCTCTTTACCCAAAACTCATGAAACTGAAGATTATGCTAATTTAATGGATTCTCTTAAATTCCATTACTCAAATGATAAAATAGATTCCATAGTTTAAATCCTCGCAAAATTATGAAACTTTTGACTATAAAGTCGCCACTTTCCAAACTAGCTTAATTTTTTTCCTCCCGACATGCAAAACAATATATTAAATACTCATAAATGAAAATTTGAGTACAAAGTTTTACAAATTACCTAAAATAAAAATAAATAAAAAAGACCTCATATTCATGATCCTTGTGAAAATACATGCAATTTTGATATAAAACACTTGAAATTTTGTCAAGGTACCATTTGGCATGCTTTACGATGCAACACAAAATTAAGTTGTTCTTGCACGTACTTTCGTAAAGTCCCAAAATATGTTCCATGTCTCAAGATTCGTGTACTATCATAATTTATGTCTTTGTATGAGTTCCTATGCATTGGGATCCATTCCCAATATATAGGCCATGACTCCAAAACCACCTCCACATTTCGTTGTAACTTATTTACTACATTTGGTGGCAATCCCGCTAAATATGGGCTGGTTGGCTTAGTGGTTAAAAATACCGCTAAGTTTAGTGGGGTCTAGATTCGATCCTGGTTCCATAACATATTAGTCAGTTAAAATTGTGTTTTGTATGGCATATGGTTAATTAATACATTGGATGTTCATTGGTTACATTATTATATATTATATATAATATATATTAATATATATTATATATAATGTATATTATATTATATACGCCAAAACTCTTTCCAAATTGTTAATCCCCTAGATGTTAAGCATCGGTCATATGGTTTACACTTGAACCAGGGGATGGCGCTAGCCTCAACCCCTTTTCCCCCACATTCAATACCATACATCAATTTAAATCATTTATATGATATGGTTTAGTTAAGATTCATTGTATGGTATATTGGTCAGGGAGATTTTTTTAAGGCATGGAGAGATATGGAGTTCATGGGGTCAATTCCCTCAGACTCCATAATTTTACCATACAAACCATTACCGATCAATGGCTAAACATGTGCTACGTGTCACAATATGATTCATCCACTTGGAGTACAGATGCCAAATCACTACTAAAAATATGCCACATCACAATTGTTGTATGACTATTTGTCACATCACCTGCTGAAATCATCCTTGACCATGCTGATGTCATCATTTCCTTTAAATTTTTCACCTATTGCTTGTTTAAACCCCAAACTTTGACTGCTCATAACGTTTTCATATGAGCTCCATTTTATGAACCATTTGAATCATTGGAAATATGACGACGATCTCTATGCAATGATGTTGTTTTTGAGACAATTTGAGATGGTTGAATTTTGAGTATTTATGGATCCCTTGGGACCTCTATAAGCATTTTGGATCCTCCTGGACCTTTGTGAGCATTCTGGATCCTCCTGGATCATCAAGAGGGAGGAAATGTTAGGGAACTAACCTCCCTAACCCCTCATGTAGGTAGAATAATATATTTTCCATGTAATAAGGGATGAAATTAGGTAATAAGGCCTATTTAATAATTTTGAACAAGTCAATGTAAGAAGACCTAATGGAATATTTTTCTTCTAGAAAGATCTTCCTCTAGAATGTTCTTTGGAAGATATAATTAGTATAAATAAGAGTAGGAGGCATGAGAAATCCTTTTCTTGAGAATTATTGTAATAGAGCAATGCTCTAATGGAGGTTTCCCCCTCTAAGAGACAAGTGAACTTTTCTTTGTATCAATAAAGGTATCAATTTTGGTGTTTTGGTTCTCTACATTTTATTGTTCCACTAGTATTTTCTATTGTATTTCTATTTTGTTCTTACTATAATAGAGAGGGTATTTAACAAACGATGTGGTATCCTCTTGTACCCTGCTCGTTAACACAATAGGTCAACTTCCAGGAGGCATATTGTTTCATATGAACTCCCATTGATGCATGGTTTGTACCGTTGGAAAGGTATCAAAGTGTATAACATTGTCAAGAGGGTGTGCATTACTTTCAGACACTATAGCCCCCAAAAAATGTCGTTTAATTCCTTAAAATGGCTCCAGAAGGTTCTGCACCCCAATTTTCCAAACTTGGACTTACCACTAAAATGACCTTGCAAGTTGATTCCTCCAAATTTTTCCACTCTAAAAACATCTAGGTAGATAAAAAATGATATAATGATCCAATCCAGATTATACATCCCCATTTAGGGAGGCTTTTGATGCCCAAAATATTTACAGAATGAGGTGAGGAAAATTTTCCTCTACCTTCTCCTTGGCATACCACTTTTCTTTTCTTGGAAGTTGTCCTTTCAACCCAATTTTCCAAAGGTCATGATGCCCATGTCTTGTAGTTTTGGACTGCTTCTACAAAATTGTGTCCTATTTTAAGTCTTTCTAGACATTTGGTGTTAATTCCTCTATGTAAGGTAGGACCTACTCCTCCTCTTGATCCAACATGGAAGGCTCATAGAGTTTGAGATATTCCACATTCACTACTAAGTAAATGTGCATGTATGGGGGTAGAATGAGTCTGTAGGAATTATCTCCCACCTTTTCTAATACCTCAAAATTACCATACCGTAGATCCCTGATATTCTTATCGAGACCATGTAGCCTTTCCTTATTTAGCTGAAACCATAGTCTATCTCCCACTCTAAATGTTCTCCTTGTTATGTGTTGGTCATTTATAGCCTTGTACATTTCTTGTGACTTCTTCAGTGTCTCTTATACTTGAAAATGTATCTTACTAATCTTATGAACACTTTTTTCTTCTTTTAATGCATCTCCTATGAGGTCCTCCCTCACTCCTCCTTGTTTTCCATATAAAAATCTAAGGGTGAAGGTGGAAAATACCCAAAGCAAGTTTCCAAAGGTGACTTACCAGTAGAAGTGTGGAATGCTCTATAATAAGAGTGTTGTATATTGACCAGATTTTAATCCCAAGTCTTTATATGATTTTGATTGTAACCTCTCAAAAGTTGCACCAAATTCCTATTGACTACTTCTATTTTCCCATATGTTTGTGGATGGAATTTTGTATACCTCTTCAACTTAGTTTTCATCTTCTCCCACAATGTAGTCCAAAATGAATTGATAAATATGGTATGCCCATCTAACATAATGCTCCTTGGTATCCCAAAGTGCACCCAAATATGTTCAAAGAAAAAATTAGTTACTTCTTGTCCCTTGATGGTATTTTTACAAGCCATGAGAACTCATATTTTGTTGAGCCTACCAACTACTACAAATAAATAGTTATGTGCCTTTTGTGTGTTTGGTAAACCTCCCAAAAAATACATGGAAATGCTTTCCCAAGGCCAGGTGGGTATAGGTAAAGGATGGTATAGAACTTGCTTCCTATTACTGGGCTTGATGGTATAACAAAGTATACATCCTTTAATATACCATGCTACATCTTCTTGTATTCTGGGCCAATACACATACCTTTGTAAATTGGAAATTGTTTTCCCAACACAAAAAATTCCTTTAACATTAGAGGTGTACGCCCTATGATAAGTTGTAATCATTCACCTTTAGAGACACAGAGTTTGTCGATATTATAGAGTAAACCATTCTGGAAATGATAGTAATCCTTTCTATCACCTTATTCTATATGAATTTGGCCATGTAGTTATTGAAACAGATCCTTTAATTTCTCATCTTTTGTGTATGCATCTTAGTACGCATCATGGGTAAAAGGCTCCATGTGCATCAAAGTTCCCAAAGTTGTAATATTGGATGTGGATGGCCATGAAATAATGTCTGCCAATTGTTTTTTTTTACCCTTCTTATACTTTATGACTAGATGAAATTATTGTAAAAATCCCATCCACTTCCAATTCCTGGTTTGTTGTAGCTTACTATGGGCATGCAAATACTATAGTGGTCGGTGATCTATGTGGATGATGGTCTCATTTCCCATCAAGTAGTTCTTCAACTTCTTGAAAACTTAATGTAGCATCCCCAGTATCCAACTGGGCTATGCCAACCAAAAATTCAAAATTTGATACCAAATTAAAACACACAAATAATCTGCAAATACATAGATTCATACAGAATAATAATAAAAATACACATGAAGCACACACAGGAAAAACCCATAAAACAAATGCATAAATAATAATGCAGCATGTAATTTAACACACAATTGACACTTATCTTGATAAAAATATGACCAACTATGTGCATACCTTCCACGTTCCTCCTAGCCTTAGACCACACTACTAAAAAATCTCAACAGTGGGTCACCCCCGAGATGGGACTAAACTTCACTTGGGTAAATGAATTCTCAACCAGGATGATGTATCTCAAACAACAAGAAAAACTCCATCACAGGTGCCAAATTGAACTAAAAACCTACAGTCCCTCATTCCCCACATGTTTGTCCCACCCTAGGAAGTGTGTCGCCTCTGCTCAATAGTCCCTCGGCTGGCCCACTTCCTTTATGGTGCTTCAAAAATAGGCTAGATAGTAAGTCTCAGAGCCCTATAGCTTTATTTTTGTACCTTTAGAAAATCAATTCCTGACAATTCTCTCACCTAGAGAGAATTTCTCACGGGCCTAACAACCCACCTCTTCAATATCCCATGGTCCTGATAACCTGCTTCTTCAATCCAACTCCTAATCTAACCTAGTATAGGTACATGTATAGTAATAGTGAAAGGAAGGTATGGAGTGCAACTCAATGAGTGAATGAATGATGATGGAATGATGGGAAAATTAACCAAGTCCAAACTATATGTATGCATGTTCCCAACTTGACACTTGTCATGTTGAGAACTACCTTGGCCCACTTGTCCCCAACCTTAGAACTTAGGATAAAATAATTACTCATACTTTATACTTTAATGAATATTAATATAATATTTCTTTTTGGATTAAGCTCCCTATCTTAGCCCTGTTATCGTACGGTTTGTAGGAAAGGTCCAAAGGCTT
>JZKD02S1813592.1:869341-891106 GCA_000966675.3 Picea glauca
AGATGGGTCCTCCAGGACCATGCTCAGGTCACTCCTGCTCTCGATACTCCATGTCTAGGACCATGTGGGCCTCGAGACATGATCTCCTAGTTATCCCTAGATATCGGGGATAACAAGCCCCTTATCCTTAATGTTTATCCCCCTTTCCCTATCTAGTAGAGTTTAGCCCCCCATAATCTTTTACATGGTTGGTCTACCGCATTGATGTGTTTTTCATTAATATTTGCATGTGATTTACATTTATAATAAAAACATACTTTCCCTTTTGTATCTAGTCTCACCAGCCTAAGACACATTAACATATACACAAAGTCTCTATGGCCTCAATATTGTGCACTTAAGTTGTTGTGCATGGTATCTTAATATGTGAGAACTTCTTCTTTCATTGTGCAGTACATATGCGTGCTATATTATGGAAGGTGTTTACAAAACTAATTCCAAGACTTGATACAAATAACTCACCAACATACATATATATGCACATTTACAATTGGGTTCGACCTAAGGGTATTACATTCCCCTCCCCCTTATTTATGCACTATCCTTAGTGCAATATATACACATATACAACCAAAATTTCAAAAATCCTCAAAAAGATGTGGGTATTCTACCTACATATCATCCTCGTATTCCCAATTTGCATCTTCAAGACCATAGTAATTCCATTGGACCTTTACTAGATCTATGGATCGATTTCAAAGATTCTTTATCCTTCAGTCCAATATGCACATCAGATGCACTTGAAAGGCACCTTCTTGCTCCACCTGAATCACATTCCAATCAATGGCATGATTAACATCAGGCATATACTTTTTTAGCAATGATACATGGAATACATTGTGAATAGACATTGATGCAGGAAAGGAAAGAATGTATTCTATAGACCCAATCCTCTCTACGATTTCAGACAACCCACAATAAAGAGTTGCCAACTTTGAAAAATTTCCCAACTTCAGGGAACTTTTGTTGGCCTTTACTTTCAAGAATACATGGTCACCCACTTTCAATTCCCTATCATTTCTTCCCTTATCAACATAGATTTTCTGCATCTCTTGGGCATCCTTTAATTTTTTTATTTTTTTTAACATTTTCTCTTCCATTTCCATGATTAATTATAGCCCAACCAATGCTCTATCTGCTAGGTTGTCCCAGCTTACTGGTGTGTTGCACCTTCTTCCATAAAGTGCCTCAAATAGTCTCATCTTTAGAGATGTTTGGTACCCATTTCTATAAGAAAAATCTACTAAGTGCTAGTTAGTCTTCCCATTTTGATGGTTTATCCATCACATAAATCCTCAACATATCCTCAATCACTTGATTCACCCTCTGTGTTTTCCCATATGACTCTAAATGATAAGTTGTGCTAAAATTCAAATTTGTTGCAAATCCCTTGAGTAATCCTTTCCAAACATTTGATGTAAATTTTAGATTTTTGTCAGACACAATTGTCTTGGGTATATCATGTAGTCAAGCAATTTCTCTCATATAAATATCAACAATGTTGGTTTCCTTGTGAGTGAGATTTACTGGAATAAAATGGGAAGCTTTAGTAAGTGTATCCACCACTACCATGATATAATCATGTTGCTTATTTTTTCTGGGCAGTTTTGTGATGAAATAAATTATTATAACTTCCCATTTCCACTTGGGAATGGGAAATGGTTGTAGCAAACCAACTGGGTGTCTATGATCAGTCTTGACCTTTTGACATTCCAAACACTTGGCAATAAAATCAACAACTTCTTTCTTCATGATTGGCCAATAATATTGGCTCTTGATGGATTCAATAGTGTTTTGATAACCTGGGTGCCCAACATTGATCCAGATGGATGTCAGTGGCCTCCCACCTATTCCAACTAGCTCATTTTGGTATTTTTACAATTTGGCAATTTTTCCCTAGTTTTCGAGTCCCTGACTTATGGGGCCGTTTTGAGGCCCTAAACAACGTTTTTTAGGGCTTTCCATAATCAAAATGACCTTTGACATATAGCAGCAAAAGGTGTAGTCCTCGAACAAAACTTTCCATCGATCCATTGTGCACCTAAAATGGAGATTGTATGCAAAAGTTATGACCCCAGGAAGTTGATGTACTAACTTACCCAAATGGGGCCCACATGACTTTTGGCGCTTCATCTCCTAAGGTTAGGTTTTTTGTATGTCTAGGGTTTTTGAAATTCCTGTTTATTGTAAAAAGGCCTTTAGAGACTCATTCTAATCATATTCTTGTGAATGCATGTAGTCGTCACATCTCTTCTCAGGGATAAGCCAACACCATTCTAGCAAGCTTGTTTCCGCTGCATTTTATAGTTTCAACTTATTTCCTTATTGAATAGAAACCAATTTTACTGTATATATGTTATTATGTGTTAAGAATATTTTGATAATAATATGTATTTATTTCATTCTAAAAATATATTCTAGATCAAACATAAGGTACATTATTCATTTCTCTCAATATCATATTTTTCATTTCCTAGGAATTTGGCACATAAATTATGCCCCTATACATGAGAATTTCATCATTTTCTAGCTTATAGTCTTCAATTTTCTACTGCAAAATACCTTGTTGTAATTTTTATATTATTTCCATGTATTGCAAATCTAATTTTCCAGCCTCTAAAATTTTGTATCTCAAATCTGATTGGTACATGCTAATGGCTACATCATGCAACTCATGCACCATTTTTCCATGGATGATTTTAAGGATGGAAATTTATTTTAAAACATAGAATCCTTGGTGAATCTTACTAATCCTTCATATGCCAACTATAAATGCTTGGCGATATTTTTGTAAAAATGTTCAAATTTATAGGGATTTTATATAGTCTATATAAAATTTTGGCAATTTTTAAGGTAAAATAATTTTATCCTATAGAATTTGGGCAAATCAATGTTAGAATAGCAAATTTTGTTTTTGGAAAAACCATGGAAAATTATCCCATGAACGAAATTTATCCCCTAAAATCTTCCCTTCCTTTTTCTAAGTGCATCAGCCACCTTGTTCTCTTTCCCTTTCATATGCTTTATATCAAAGTCATATTCACTAAGGAATTCTAAACATCTACTTTTCCTAACATTTAGAGTTGGTTGTCCAAATAAATATTTCATACCACTATGGTATATCCTCAACTTGAATCTTTTCCCCGTGAGGTAGTGTGTCCACATATTCAAGGCATGCACTATGGCTTCCAACTCCAAATCATGAGTAACATAGTGCCTTTCATGCCCCTTCAACTTTCTTGATTCACAACATACCACATACCCATTTTGACTAAGGACTCCACCAAGCCCTTCTTTACATGCATCAGTGCATACAATGAAGTCTTCATTTGGATCAACAATCCTTAGTATTGGATAACTTGTTAATAAATGCTTCAAGTGTTGGAAACTCTTTTCACAATCCAATGTCCACTACAACTTTACACCCTACTTTTGCAAGGAAGTGATTGGGTTTGCAATCTTTGAGAATCCTATAGTAGCCTGCAAGGCCCATGAATGATTTGACCTCTTCCACATTCTTTGATGTTGACCATCCTCTAATGGCCTTTATCTTCTCAGGATCCACTACTATCCCTTCCTTTGAAATGATATGTCCCAAATAATGAATTTGCTTTTGATAGAATGAACACTTGCTCAATTTGGCATACAACTAATGCTCTCTTAATACTTGTAATACCATCCCCAAGTATTTCTCATGATCTTCCTCTAACTTAGAATATATAAGAATGTCATCCAAAAAGACAATGACAAAGTTATCTAAGTATTCTTTGAAAATACCATTCATTAAACACATGAAGATAGCTAGTGCATTTGATAACCCAAATGGTACCACTGTGAACTCATAATGACCATACCTTTTTCAAAAAGAAATCTTGTTGATGTCTTCATATTTAATTCTTACCTCATGATATCCTGACTTGAGATCAATCTTAGGGAATATTTTTTCATCTTTCAGCTAATCAAAAAGGTCATCGATCCTTGGCAAAGGATACTTGTTCTTCAAAGTTACCTTGTTCAACTGCCTGAAGTCAATGCAAACTCTCAATGTTCCATATTTTTTCTTCACAAATAATAATGGGGCACCCCAAGTTGATACACATGGGTGTATATACCCCTTATTCATAATCTCTTCAAGTTGCATTTGCAATTCCTTCAATTCTAGTGTGCTCATCCTGTAAGGGGTCTTATATATTGGGGTTGCTCCAGGCATCAAATTGATGGATAAATCATTGTCTCTTTTAGGGGGTAATCCTATTATTTCTTTAAATACATCTTCAAACTCTTTTAGGACTACATAATCTTCAATATTTGACACCTTATATTTAGGTGTCTCTTCCATATGTGCTACAAATATTTGACATCCTTTTCTATAACTTTTCTTCAGTTGCAATGCTGAAATTTGTCTCATGGTTGCTTCCCTGGGAATTCCATGTACTATCCTTAAGTTCCCTTCCTCATCCAAGCAAGTAAATTCCTTATTATAATAGTCTAGGATAGCATGTTGTTGGTCTAGCCAATCCATACCAATTAGGAATTCATGGGAACCTAAACGTATGATGTTTATATCTTCCATGGTGATCAATCCATTCATGTCCATTGGACATGCCTTAACCATCACATTAATGTTTCTTTTAGCTCTGGTATCCACCTGCACAAACCAAGATTTTCCAAGTTTGTTTCTTGGCAAATGCAATCTTTCCACCATTGTAGGATCTAGATAACTATGACTAGCTCCTGAATCAATTAAAATAACAATGTTTTGGTTGTTGATCTTACCTTCCATTTTAATCATATGTGATTGAAACTCATCTTGATTTTTTCCTAGGGATGCATAGATCCTAGGTACATTTCTACCCATGTCCTCCATTGTATCATATTGATGTACATTGTGAACAATCCTCACTGTTTCACCTCTGTGAGGACAATCTCTATACATATGATCTCCCCCATAACCCCAACATTGAATAGGTGGTTTCCTTGGTCTTTGCCCCACTGTCTAGGTCATTATGGGTTCTCTAGAAGTTGGTTGTCCCCGAGAATTATTTATGGAGAGTGGTGGCTTAGTCTGCTTCTTCCTCTTCTCCATATTTCTTTTCTTCTTGTCTTCCCAAGATTTTTGGAAAGTTGGTCTTCCTTTATGCTAATCATAAAGGCATTAGCTCTCCTTATGGTCTCCTCCAATGTTTTGGGATCATCATATTCTATATTGTCACTAATAAATGATGGAATCCCACTCAAATACCTCTAAATATTATTTGTATCATCCCTGATGAAAGAAAAATACTTTAGAAGCTCTAAAATCCTCCTTTCATTATCATTTATGGTCATACTACCAAGCTTGAGTTCAAAGAAATCCTTCATTTTCTTATCATAGTATCTCCTATTCAAGTATTTCTTTTGAAAATACCTCTTGAATTATCTCCAACTAACATTTTTGTTATCAATGTGTTTCACCTACACATATTGGTCCCACCAGATGGATGCCTTTCCCTTGAATTGATAGATGGAAATTCTTCCTTTTGCATGTGAAGAGTAATTATGTAATTGAAAATACTTCCTCATGCCTAGTAATCATGTCTCTACATCCTCATCCTTCTTGTGTTCACCATAAAATGTAGGAGGCTTGATTTTTTTTATTTCTCCCTGTAGCTCATCCACCCCAGACCTCCTCTTATCTTTCCTGATAGGGGATGAAATTGAACTACTATGTGTTATCCTAGTGGAATTTCTTGGAGAGTGATGGTGATGTCTTCCAACACTTCATTCTCTTCTCCTCTCGTCATGAGACATGTGACTCCCTGATTTGTTGGGGTCATTCTCCTTATCCATATTATTTTCTATTATATCCAAGCTCTTCATTATCTTTATGTGGAATCCCTCCTACTACTCCTTGGATTTCATAATCCTCTCATTATCAACCTTATAACTTTGAACATCCTTTTACAAAATTTTTATGGTATCTACCAAGTTCATGCTTTATTCCTTGCCTTTTCCATGTCCATTTGAATTTTTACCTTCATTATCCATATCGACATACATTCCTCTGACCTCATCCTCATGGATGTAAGCCCCCTATGCATCTTCCATGATTATTAGCTCTATGTTGATATTTCTGATCTAATTGTTGTTAACTCTGCAAAATGTGCAACCACCAAAACTTGTTAGGCTAAATAATTTAAGGCCAAAAACAACTTTTATGTACCTATAGCATTCAAGGCCAAAAAACAAGTTTTACGTACAATTTTGGTTCAATAAACTTGTTTTTGGCCTTGAAGGCTACAGGTACATTCTGTGCAATCTTAAGCATTTTTTAACATGCCCAAAATTTTAATTCAGATCCATGAATGTATTCTATGGTTCCATAGCTTTCCATATACTTATTTTTTGCCTCAATCCGATTACGGACCAGAAATGTATGGCCCTCAGAAGTTAATTAGGTCTTAAACTCGACCCTCCACTGTTTGTCCCATAACTTTCTCATAAAAGCTCTATTTGACAAATTGTTTACACCATTAGAAATCTCTCTACGAGCTCTTTCATTTGAGTTGTTGTTGGGGTCCAGGTATGAACGATTTATTCACCCTTTTTCCTACAATAATTTATCAATCTGAGTGCATATCCTTTCAAGGAAATGCGCAAGGTATATGTAGGGCAAGAGCACAATCCGTTCTGACCAAGGGTTCATGATTAAGATTCAAAACATTGTTGTGAAACTAGATCAATTACAACTTCAGAAAATCAATCACAAGAATTAAAACACTGTAACAGCAAGCATAAACTAGTGAATGATACACACAGAAAGACACATCACCTGATCAGAAAAGCGGGCCCAGCTCTCTGATCAGGGCTACGTTAGTCACAACAAATATTAAAACAACAAAATAGATGATGATTTATAAATTTGAAAAGGGTTATTACAATATCAATGGTGGCATCCCTAGTTACAGGAATAAACTATCTTTTATACATGGAGAGGGAGAACAACCTTTTTCCCCAAAACATGGTAACCGTATCCCCAGAAATATACATTAGTTGGAACGACACCAATACCATATAGACAAGATCAGCGATATGACCAAGAATGGTTGAGGGATCTGTGACTCCAATTGCGCAACCTCCTTATGGCTGGTCGTTGTTGTGAATAGCGGATCTGATATGGGATACTGAAGCCTTGGTTCCTGTTCTCCAGAAGTTGCGGTCAAACATTCATTTTAGTGTTGTGAATAGGAAAAAATTCGAGACTTTATTTCATTAATAAAATATTCCAATAGACAAGGCAGGGGTATTTACCTTACAGGTTTATCATAGTAAACATAGGTAAATAAGTGCAAAAAGGTCAAAAAGGGTAATGGAAATGCAACAGAAAGATAGCCCGATTTGGTGCCCAACATCTCCCCCCAACTAGCCTTCTGCATGCCCTCATGCAGTTCGCCACCTTTGCAGGTATGGATTTCATAGACTGTTGGCTTCCTGAAAATGGGTGAGATCATATTCTCTGGCCATCTCTATCCCTAGAACTTTAAAATCATCTGAAAGGAGGACTTCTTTCCACCAATCTTCCAAAACATTATACGCTGGAGTGTAATTTTCTACTGGCAACCAAATAGTGGGAAACTGAAACTAGATTCCCATCCACCGGACCCCGCATGTTCAGACACATGCCACATATCTGGACACTTTGGGGAGCACACATGAAAAATTTGGTTCCCCAAAAGGTTCCATGTTTCGGACAGCTATAGGTGACATCATCCACCTTTTCTGACAACAATCAAGGGCATCATCTTGAAATGTGACTAATTTATTGACACAAATATCAAGGAACCAATTTTGTGTCCTCAACATTCTGTCTCTATTCTCCTCAATTCCCAAAAAGGTGTTGTGTTTAGTGAACATGGTGACTGACTTCTCATGTTCTCTTCTTACTATAAATGGCTTTGTAACTTGATTAGATTCAAATGTGTTAAAAGCCTTCTGCCAGTTGATTTGGTTGAAAGTGTAAGAGGTGAGGGCCCTTAAATGAATGTCCCCCACATATGGGATCGGGTTGAATTCTCTGTCCAGGCGCATCATATACCCATGCAAGTAAAATTCACACATCAAATGCTGAGTTGGCACGTCATGGTGCCTCATTATTCGGAGGAATTGTACACCATCTTCTATTTTATAACTAATCTTGTTTTTTATGCTCTCCATGTAGAATAAAAGAAAACATTCATGTAAGAATAAAGAATAAAAAGAAGCAGGGGAGCGACATGCCATCACCTCTTGTGCCAAATTAAACATCTACTCCCTATTAGTTTTGAGCTTTTCCACCTGCTTTTCCAGCTGCTCCATCTTGAGATGTTGCTTCGCATGCCTTAATCTCATGGTGTCTATACACTCCACATATTCAAAAATGGTTGTGGAGGCTCGGTTCCTGAGTTCTTCCGACCTCATTTTGATACTGAGCCATATTAGATTTCCAAGTCTACACTTCGGCCGCTAAGGCATACTCACGGTCTTCAAACAATCACTCGACTGGGTCTTATTGCGTAGCAGTAGAGGTTATGGCTACCTGGTCCATCTGAGTCTTTGCTTCTACTCCTATGGCCTCAGACTTTCTAGCTTGTTGCTTGTATTTCTTCATCCACTTATACATTTTGTGTACCTATTTCCTTAGTTTCCTGACCTCCATCTTAAGCTGCATTGTCTCTTTAAAATGTAGCTGATGTTTTTGTTTGACTGAGATTCTTAAGACCTTCTCGCCTGGCTTTTCCATTGGCTCATTCACCGGGATTGCTTTTCTTGGTCCCTCCTCTTCGCCAATGGCTATTTCCTCTTATTGCACGCTCACCATGACTGGTGGTGCCCTTGCAAGATGCTCTCCTGCTAATGTGTTTGTTGGAATCCTTCCTGGTTCCCTAGCCTCAGGGACCTCTACCTCTTTTCTCTTTTCAGGCTTCGAAGTGCCTGTTGCCTGAGTAGAATCCACCCCACACAGTTCTGGCCTTTGTGATATCTTCAAAATTGGAGGAATGGTGAGATATTCTTCTATCCGTCGAGGGGAATGAGTTCACCTTGATCCTCTTGGAATAAAGGAGAGAAAGGAGAACTTGCAGAGATCTTCAATGTTCGGTCCCAAGGTCGACATTGGTTCCTGTGGGTCAGCGCCAACCTCACGCCCTAGTTCTCCCAACACTTCCTCCACGGGTTCCATGGATTCCCTAGCTCCAAGCCCTTCTTGTCCTCGTTCCTACTCTTCCATGGGTTCTATGGTTAGGGTGGTCACAACCTCTTCTTCATTCGGATTATCCTCCTCCATCGGCTCCATGGTGGCAGGAGGTCCTTGTAGGGTACCCTCGGTCACAATATCGACCAATTCACCCACTCCTGCTTGTTGTGACCCTGCTTCTGTGGTTATCATGCTATCAAATTTCTCTACTAGTTCCACAGGCGAGGCCGGTTCTTGTGGGACAACTTCGGCAGTGGTACTAGTGGGTCTTTCTGTGTCAACTTCTGAATCTTCCATTGGTTCCACGGTTTCAGCTTGCTCTTAGGGAGCAACCTCTTCTTCAAATTCTTCAGCTTCCATCTCCATGTCTTTCGGTTCCTCCTGGTCAACATAATCATCTTCTCCTACATTTTCCTCCTCTGTGGCTTCTGGTTCATCTTCCCTAGCAGCCACAGTGGCTGCTACTTCTTCCTCTATGGAATCTAAAAATAGTTCCCACGGGATCGAGATTCATCTAATGGCATTCATTACTAACAACTAAACTAGCCCATGGTGGGTGATGATCACCAATACCTATCGTGACTCCCAAGCTGAATGTGCCATTAGGTGAAGGCTTCTCAATAAGAAATAAGGCACATTAAGTGAGAAAGCCTCTGCTTGGGGGAATCATAGGTGAGCTAGTATTCAGAAATGGTATTTGAATATGGTGGAGTATCTCCCTTCGCAAGTCATATATTTCATGACGAACTTTGCTACTTCTTCCCATGGATGTGGTAGCAAGTTTCGGTCGTATCCTCGACCCTTCTACATGATGCTTTCTCCCACCTGTAAAAAGGCTTTGGGAAACTCCAGAAGGATAGTCCTTCTTGAAAATCATCATTGTTCATTTTGAGGGAGCCCACTGACTTCTGCAATGGCTTCCTCTATCATAGGGATTTCAATTCCGTGGACCCGAGAGCTTTCTTGTCCCAAGTTGAGTGAAAATTCTACCGCAATTTCTTCGTTTGACCCTCTCAACCCATCAAACTAAACATTCCAGCCTGTGTTCTCAAAGAACTGCCATGCCTCCTGATTGTTTCGAATTCTCGTTGTATCTTCAGGTTCATGCCGCACAGATTGTCCACCCATTTTTGTAGAGGTGGGGTTAGCAAGACGAATGTAGTTAGCTAGCAGGGGAGAATGACAGGGCTCCAAACCATTGGCAACTGAAATAATGTCATGGTCACTTTTGGGGACAATGGATGAAACAGTACTGATACGTTTTGAAAATGATGACAGATTGTGGTGGTACTGTTGGATATTTCAGAGATTTAATGCAGTGTGTTGGGGAGGTGACTGATTATGACTCTGTGCTTATGAATATGCATTCCAACATATCAAAGCTATGATTACGAAGTACCAAAATCATTGGATTTTGTTTGGTGAGGATCGTGTGTCATGAATTTTTTTTCATGGTACGTCATCGTTTATTATGGCGGTTCCCCCCCAACTTGATCATGGCCATCCATGACACGTTTTGATGTCTTTTTGGAATATTTTAATTAAATCCATAAAAGTTGGCAGAGATGTACCTGGGGACCTACCTTATGGTGGAGTAACAGCAAAATGTCTGACGGAGTAATGGAAACAGGGTGTAACAGTAGCAAGGAGTAACAACAACAGTGAGTAACAGCAACGACAGAGTAATGGCAACGGTAGAGTAGCGACAGTTACGGAGTAATGGCACCAACGAAGTAACAGCAGTTGTGGAGTAACAACATCGGTGGAGTAACGACAGTTGCGGAGTAACATCACCTTCGGAGTAACAACAGTTGTAGAGTAATGACACCGGTGGAGTAACAACAGTTGTGGAGTAACGGCACCAGCGAAGTAACAACAGTTGCGGAGTAACAACATTGGAAAAGTAACGATAGTTGAGGAGTAATAGCAATTACAGAGTAACAACATTTAGTGGAGTAACAACACTAGTGGAGTAACAACACTTAGTAAGGTAACAACACACACTAGTGGAGTAACAACAACATCTTTATAGCAGCACTGGTGGAGTAACAATGCCGAGTGTTACATTTCTCCTGGCCATATTCCTTTGTTATTCCTACAAAATAAAAACAAGTAAGAAATAACAATATTTTTTTATTTTTATTTTTTTTTAATTTTTAATTTTTTTATTTTTTTAAAACAAAGTGAGAGTGTCCTTCATTCCAACAACCATTAAATTAGATGAATCAGAAAGGTGTTTGACAAAGGCATTTCTAGAGGCTGGACGGTGGTATAGTTTTAGACGGTTTCCATTTACTAAGAACAAGGTATGATTCTCATCTATTGTAATTAATCTAACCATTCCATTGTTGAACACTACATCCACTTGATATGGCCCCATCCAATGAGTGCAAAGCTTGGCTTTGAAATCCTTAAATTGGAAGTTGTAAAGTAATGCCCAATATCCCACATGAAACACCTTACTTTTGATAAATTTATCATGCCATTTCATTCTCTGTTGTTGAACAGTAGTGGTCTTCTAGACAACTACTGACTGAATCTCGTCCAACTCATTCAGTTATTCCAGTTGGTGTTTCTGTGCTTCTGATAGGTCTAGGCCTACTTCTAGATCTGTTATGAGTGTACTGATCTCAAATTCCACCGGAAACAAGGGGACTTTCCCATAGACTAATTCAAATGGAGAAAACCCAGTTGTGTTCTGCCATGTTGTTTTGTATGCCCATAAATCTTCTGGAAGTTTCTGTGCCTAGTCCCGACGATGACTTTCTACTGTCTAGGGGTGATAGGGGGTTTTCACTCTATGTTTGACCCCATATTTCTACATCATCTTTCCTATCATGTGAGATGTGAACTGTGATCCTCCATCCGACACAATTTCCCTTCGAGTACCATATCGGGCACATATTTCTTCAAAAACAAAGTTTGCCACTACTTGCTATGTTGCTCTTGTGACCACTTTGGCTTCTACCCATTTAGTTACATAATCAATGCAGACCAGGATGTAAGATTTCTAATGAGAAGGTGGGTTGAAGGGTCCAACAAAATCAATGGCCCATTTCTCAAATGGTTCAAGGACTATCTGGGGCTGTAGAGGCATTTCATCTGCTTTCCCAGGTTGTGCCATCCGTTGGTAACTATCACACCTTCGGACATAATATCGAGCATCAAGAAAGATGGAGGGCTAGTAATAGCCCATTTGCAGCACTTTGTGACCTATTATTTTATCTGCAAAATGTCCTCCACAGGTTCCATCATGTGCAGCCTTTAGTATCTCATAGATATCATCTTCTGCCACACAACGTCGAATCTGTTGGTCAACCCCTGTATGAAAAAGATATCTTTCCATCCATGAATATTGGGTACTTTGGTGAATAATATTCCTTTGCTCCTTATATGAAAGATGATGAGGCACCTTCCCTATAGCAAGATAATTAGCAATATCTGCATACCAAAAAGTGTTAGCAGATACTGCAAAAAAATGTTCTTCTAGAAAATTATCTTCAATTGGTGTATAATTACCATCATGTTCTATCCTAGATAAGAAATCTGCAACCACATTGTCCTTCCCTGATTTATCTACTATAGTAATATCAAATTCCTGTAGTAGAAAAAGGCATCTTGTGATACGACCAGGGGTAACAGGTTTATTCATTAAATACCTGATAGTTGCATGATCAGTATGCACAAAGGTAGGATACTCGGTAATGTAGTGCTGGAATTTATTGATGGCATAAATAACAGCAAGGAACTCTTTCTTAGTCATTGTGTAGTTTAATTCAGCAGGAGCCAAATTCTTACTAACATAGTAAATTGTGTATGGCACTTTGTCCTCTTGCTGTCCTAATACTGCACTAATCGTTGTTTGGGAAGCATCCGTATGAATATGGAAAGGTAATGCCCAGTCTGGCCCTCTAAGGATCAGAGCACTACAGACCAATCCCTTAATTCTCATAAAGGCTCCATCACAGTCCTCTGTCCACAGAAAATCTGAATCTTTTGTTAGCAATTGAAAAAGTGGATGTGCTACTTTAGCAAAATTTTCTATAAAACGCCTGTAATAACCAGCACAACCAATAAAGTTGTGTACTTGAATGGGCGTTTTGGGTGTTGGGAAATGATGAATTACCTTTGTCTTTCTTGTGTCCATCCGAATTCCTTCAGTTGAGAGAAAATGTCCCAGAACAATTCCTTCCTCCATCATCATATGGCATTTTGTTGTACTCAGAGAGACACACGCTTGTATACACCTTTCGAGAAGTTTTTCTAAATTTTTCAACCCTTCAAGAAATGAATCCCCATATGGAGTAAATTCATCCATGTAAATTTCAACACTATCATCTACCAAATCAGAGAAGATTCCCAAAATTTCCCTCTGGAACATTGCAGGAGCATTACACAGGCCAAAAGGAAGGATCTGGTATGCGAATGTTCCCTAGGGGCATGTGAAAGTGGTTTTATCTTGATCTTCAGGAGCTATCTGGATCTAGTTATACCCACTAAACCCATCTAGAAAATTAAATAACGTTTTGCCAGCCAATGTGTCCAAAACTTGATCAATAAATGGAAAAGGAAAATGATCTTTTTGTGTTGCCTTGTTTAATTCTCGATAATCCACGCATATCCACCATTTACCATTTTTATTGGGGACCATAATGGGGAGACCCATTGGCTATCTGAGATGGGGTAAATAAAACCTATGTCTAGTAATTTCTGAAGTTCTTCTTTCACAACATTTTTCAATGCGGGGTTCATCCTTCTCTGAGGTTGTCTCACAGGACGACAATCCTCCTTAATGTATATATGATGGGTACATAAATTAGCAGGAATCCCCTTCATATCTGTATAATCCCAGGTGAAGGATTCTTTATGTTTATGAAGGACATCCATGAGTTGCTTCTTCTTGGATTCTGATAGGGTTGGATTAATATTCAAGGTTTTTCCCGGTTCTTGTTCCACTGGGACACTTTCACTGGGTGCATTAACAGGTAGCTCCTCTAATCCTTCTGCTATTTCAATTGTTTCCTGGGTCTCACAGCTTAGGATATATTCTAGGAATTGTTGATTTGTTTCGAAAACGAAGCAAGGATCATCCATAAAGGAGGTGATTACATCATCTTCCGATTCCATTTTCAACTGAAGGGCTTGTCCAATAGTGAGGACTGGTCTCAATTCCTCATTTTCTATTTTGGGCTCTTTCCTAGATAACATTTTCTTACCTCATGTTGGTTTTATGGATGGGTTTGGTTCTGCGGGTGGGTATAACACTAAGTTCTTAATTTTGTGCTCATTTGAAATAACCATGTTCCCTGATCGGCACCCAATGTAAGCATCTGTAGTAGCCAACCATGGTCTACCCAAAATGAAAGGATGGTCGCCCACTGAAGATTGAGTCTATATGACCAGGAAATCTATGGGATAGTGCCATGAATCCACTAAAATTGTTACATCTTCCAACTTTCCTACAGGTTTGACTGTAGATTAGTCTGCCAATTCCAATACTGTAGGTGTATGTTTCAAGTTACGAAGACCTAATGCATGCATGGTTTCAGTGGTGATAACGTTGATGGAAACACCCAGGTCTACCAGCACATTTGGAATCTATACCCCATTAATTTGTACTGTCATAATTGGGTTCCCTGGATCTCCATACTTTTGGCATTGACTTTCCCGTCATGAAATCTGATAATTTCCCATAACATGAATGGTAAGGGGGTCTTTGGATTTCTTTGCAGGTTTCTTTGAACAGTATTCCCTAAGAGTCTTTGCATATATTGGCACATCCTTCATAGCTTGTAACAAGGGAATTTTAACAAATAAGTTATGCAATTCTCCTAATAAATCAAATTCAGCTTGAGGGATTGATTTACTCAAAATTAGTCTCTCTGGGTAAGGTGGTTCAGATTGATGTTGTTTTATAGGAGGCGCCTCGTTTCTATCAGTCTGTTTTGGATCTTTATTAATTGGTTTTGATTCCTTACCTTCACTATCAAGTTGTTCAATGGTAACTGGAGGAGGTTGAACATTAACTGCCTACCTTGATCATAGATTCAATTCATACAACTCTGCAGTGGAAATGCTATATGAAGGTAGGTTAAGAATGTCAGCTTGATGAGCTCCCTTACTATTAGGATTCCGATCAGGTTGGATTGGGAGCTGAGGATGGGTAGGTTGATTACCCAGAGGCACATTAGAGGGCATTTGGAGTTGTTGTTGTGGCATCAGATGAGGAAACTGCCCAGGAGGGGATCCTCGCCAAGTTGGAGCCCACAGGGAGCTTGAACTGGCTTGAGGGTTCCACTACTGCCAAGGTGGAAACTGGTATTGTGGCCACATGGAAGGATAGGGCATGGACTAAGGATTCATATTAGAATTATTGAAATACTGAGATGGATCTGAGTACATACCTTGATTTCCCATCGGTGGTTGAGGCTACCATGGATTTCTAGACCCCATGAGGTACACTTGCTCCATGTATTTCCCCATCCCTTGAAATACTGCTTTCAAGACTGGCAGGGAGGGGCAAGAGCTTTTTGCATGATTTATCTCGTAGATTGCACATTCCTCGATGGAGTTTAGTGGACATTCCCTCTCTAGATGCTTCTTTCTACACATCAGGCAAAATATCGCCATGGTCCTGTCCAATTCCAGTTGCTTCTGTTTTACTTGCAGCATATCCATCTGTGCCGACAGGGTGCTGAGCATATCCATCCTCAAATTGTCTAGCAGGTTCCCAATTTCTTCTTTTGTAACACCTCCGCTAGACCCTTTTGTTGAGCAAATCCCTTGTCTATTTCTTGCAATCCCCCTCGAGCACTGAATGCATAATTTGTAGATACCTTTGAATATTTCCTTAGAGATGTCTCCCTTTCCCACAATGTTCAATAGTTCCATCGAGTCCTCATAGAAAGATTGGAGGAGGATAATTTTAAAAATTTCCTTATCCAGGTCGGAGTGACCTGACCTCTATAAGGTGTACTTGAATCGTTCCACACAATCTTCCAAACTCTCGTCTTCTTTCTGTGTGAACTTGAAAAGTTCCTCCTTAATGTTCCAGGATATACAGTAATCTTGGTATTTTTCCGGAAAATCTCTTCGCATATCATCCCATGTGGAAATAGAGCTTCCTCCAAGGCCCATGAACCATCGCAAAGTCGTTCCTTTTAATGTAGAAGGAATAAATTTTAACTTTTGGGCCTCCGTCCTGTAGTCATACCCCCGACACAGTATGTCAAACTCGAATAGAAATGTGTCGGGATCTTATGAAACAAGTCCATGAAAGTTTGGTAAGGCTACTAATGGAATAGGCTTTGTGGGCACACCAACTCCCAAATCCTTGATTGGAAACTCGATAGTGGAGGTTGTGGGAGCCATAAATATCTTCCAATAACCACTAGGTATTTCACCAAACTGTGTAGAAGATGGCTGAGGCTTCCTTACCACTCGGATCCGAGTTGCTTTAGCAGCACTTCCCCAATCCTTTGGTGATGCAAATACTCCTTCAATCCCTTCTCCTACATCCTGATGACTTGATCCCTTGGCTACAACCTCCTCTCTCTTACTAGAGTGGTTTGACTCTGTCGAGGTTCTGCTTGCGGCCTCTTCCCCCTCTATTACTAGCATAAAATTTCCCTGGTCAGGTATACTACTAGATGTTTCTTCAACTGTTGGAGGGACCTACTATGTCGTATCGCCAAAGAATGTTGTAGACAGCACTGGTTGATCTACTGATTGTCCCTCAGACTTCACTCTTTGTGCCCTTGGTCTCACAGTTGCGCGAGAGGATGTTCCTGATTCATCCTTTGCTATAATCTGTTGGATGTAGGTCTTTCTTCCCAAATATGGTCCTCCCCTCTTTGGGGCTCTCCCTCTACCCCTGTTATTCGGTTCTTTGTTCATACAAGTGTTGGTATGATGGAAGGTCTTGGCATGAACCTACAATGCTTTAGTCTTGAAGTAAGGTGTCAAAGGACCATTCCTTCCCCAAGATGAAATAACTTACAAAACGAAAGGAAGCTAAAAAAACAAGAGTCTAAGGTTCAGGGCCCGGAGCAGGGCATCAAAGGACTCCTCCCTCCCTAGGACAAGAACCAAGAACAAACACACACCATGAGAAGACCTAATACTTTACAAATCTGAAGCAAGGTGTTAAAAGACTCCTCCCTCCCCAGGGTAAAAGCTAGGGTTTCCCAAAAAAGCACACAAGGGTTTGAAATAAGTAAATTTAACTTAGGGTTTGGAGCAGGGCGTCAAAAGACTCCTCCCTCCCCAGGACAAGAGAGTGGAAAAAAATGGAAAAGAAAAAAAAAAAAAAAAACAAGTGGAAAGAACACCTACGCTTAGGACTTGAAGCAGAGTGAGAAAACTTGTTCTCTCCCTAGGATGAGAGATTGACCCTCTGGTTGGTCCGGATCATTGTCTTGCACCTTGTTAGCCTCCTCGGCAATGACACCAAAATGTTGGGGTCCAGGTATGAACGATTTATTCACCCTTTTTCCTACAATAATTTATCAATCCGGGTGCATATCCTTTCAAGGCAATGCGCAAGGTATATGCAGGGGCAAGAGAACAATCCATTTTGACCAAGGGTTCACAATTAAGATTCAAAACATTGTTGTGAAACTAGATCAATTACAACTTCAGAAAAGCAATCACAAGAATTAAAACATCGTAACAGCAAGCATAAACTAATGAATGATACACACAGAAAGATGCAGCACCTGATCAGAAGAGCGGGCCCAGCTCTCTAATCAGGGTTGCGTTAGTCACAGCGAATATTAAAACAACAAAATAGATGATTCTTTATAAATCTAAAAAGGGTTATTACAATATCAATGGGGGCGTCCCCAGTTACAGGAATAAAATGTCTTTTATACATGGAGAGGGAGAACAACCTATTTCCCCAAAACATGGTAACTGTATACCTAGAAATATACATTAGTTGGAACGACACCAATACCAGATAGACAAGATCAGCGAGATGGCCAAGAATGGTTTAGGGATCTGTGATTTCAGCTGTGCGGCCTCCTTATGGCTGGTCGTTGCTTTGAATAGTGGATCTGTTATGGGATACTGAAGCCTTGGTTCCTGTTCTCCAGAAGCTGTGGTCAAACATTCATTTTAGTGCTATGAATAGGAAAAACTCCACGACTTTATTTCATTAATAAAATATTCCAATAGACAAGGTACGGGTATTTACCTTACAGATTTAGCATAGTAAACATAGGTAAATACGTGCAAAAAGGTTAAAAAAGGTAATGGAAATGCAGCAGAAAGATAACCCGATTTGGTGTCCAACAACTGCAAAGACATAATATACTTCGGTACATTCTGTTCTCTTGGATTTTGAGTAGATAAAAACGTTGTTTAGGGCCTCAAAAGTGCGTTGCAAAAATATGACCTTCAAAAAGTATAAAATGTCGCAGAAATTCACTGGTTTTTTGTTGTTGTAGACCATCCAAATGACTTTACATGCACCAATTTGAAAATGTAAACCCATATTTATCATGCACAGAGACTCCATAAGGTAGTTCATGCTCTGCACACCTATAACCAATGTGGACCACTTCTTCGTTGCGCCAATATCTGGTGCACACTACTTCTGTGTCATGCACCAATATCTATCATGCACAATTTTGGTTCATGCACTAATAACTATTGCGTGTAACGTTTTTGTATCATGCTAATATTTTGCATGCATTTCACTCTATGTGTCGCACCATGCCAAGGTTTAGTGCTCTCCCATCATGCACTAGTACTTCACTAATATTCAGCATGCATGCGCTACATACCAACATTGCGCATGCACCAAACAAATTCCTCTATGCTCTAGTAATACTCAGTGTGCACAACACACTCACCAATATTATGCATACACATACTGCAAGTTCCAATACTATGCTTGCACCCCCATTCCGCACCACACAATGCTAAAATTTACTGCACATACCACGCACCATAATTTTTTCATGCTTCTCCCACTTGCGTCTCACAACGCCAAATTTTAGTGTGCACAACTGTGCACCATTCGTTTTCCTCTTATCACCAGCTTACACTGTGCAACAAAAACATTTAGTCACACACCCGCACACCCTTATTTTTCTATGCATCCTAACTTGCACTGTGCAACTCCAAATTTTAGTGCACACACCCTTATTTTTCAGCACATCCTAACTTGCACTCTACAACACCAAATTTTAGTGTGCACACCTGCGCACCCTCATTTTTCCATGCATCACCATCTTGCACCCGCAACACCAAATTTTAGTGTGCACACATGTGCACCCTTATTTCCTTACATCATATGCTTTGCACCACACAATGCCATATTTTAGCATGCACACCTACGCACCCTTATTCTCTGTGCATCAATTTCCTCGTGAATTCCGCTGCAGAAATTGGGGCTTTTTCCCAATTTTCCACCCACTTTCTACCATAGACATTCTGCAACCATGATTTTTTTTCAATTTCACTCTGATAACACAAATTCAACCTCTGCAACAACAAATCATTGTTGGTTGACATTCCTGGGATGAATTTTTCCCAAACTCATTCACAAATTGAGAATTTTTAATCAACTTATCTCACTCAATATGTCAGGGCTTCCCTATATCTTCTAATTTGACCAATTCCAGGTATGAATTTTCTAGGACATATATTAAAATTAAGAATATTTCATCACTTCACCAAATTTCCCAAATTCCCCATGAATTTAACAATAAAAATTGGGGCTTTCACCCAATTCCATGCAATTGCTTATGATTTTTACCATGGATGCACTGTAACTTGAAAATTGGTCACTTTGAAATCAATTCTCTGTGAAATTTCTCTTCAACATTCATTTTGCTCAGACCATCTAGGCTCAATGTTGAAAACTGGAGCTCCAATACCACATTGTAGCATCCCAACAACTAACTGGGCTATTCCAACCAAAAATTCAAACTTTGATACCAAATTAAAAAATACAAATACACAGATTCATACAAAATAATAATAAATATACACATGCAGCACACAAAAAAAAAAAACCATAAAAATAAATGCATAGATAATAATGAAGCACGTAATTTAACATACAATTGACACTTATCTTGATAAACATATCACCAATTTCATGTAGACCTTCCATGTTCCTCCCATCCTTAGACCACACTACTCAAAACTCTCAGTAGTGGGTCACCCCTGAGCTAGGACTAAACTCCACCCAGGTAAAGGAACTCCTAACCAGGTTGATGTATCGCAAACAACAAGAAAAACTCCATCATAGGTGTCAGATTGAACTAAAAACCTACATTCCCTCATTCCCCACATGCCTGTCCCATCCCAGGAAATGTTCCCTTTATCTTATAAATATTCCCTCGGCTGCCCCACTTCCTATTCGGAGCTTCAACAACAAGATGGACAGGAAGTCTCAGAGCCCCGTAGCTGCAGTTTGGCACCTTCAGTAAATCAATTCTCGACAATTGTCTCACCTAGAGAGAATTTCTCACAGGCCTGATAACCTGCCTCGTCAATATCCCACGGGCCTGACAACCCACTTCTTTAGCCCAGTTCCTAAGATAAACCGGTAGAGGTATAGGTACAATAACAATGACAGGAAGGAATGGAGGACAACTCAATGAGTGAATGAACAATCATGGAATGATGGGAAAATGAGCTAAGTCCAAATATATGTATTCATGTTCCCAACTTGACACTTCTCATGTTGAGGACTACCTTGGCCCACTTGTCCCCATCCTTAGAAATTAGGATAAAATAATTATCCATACTTTATACTTTAAAGAATATTAATATAATATTCCTTTTTGGATTAAGCTCCCTATCTTAGCCCATTCTACTTAAATTTTAGCCCCCTTTCCCTATCTAGTGGAATTTATCCCCCCATACTCTTTTACATGGTTGGTCTACTGTAGTGATGTGTTTTTCATTAATATTTGTGTGTGATTTACATTTATAATACAAACATATTGTCCTTTTGTATCTAGGCTCATCAGCCTCAAAAAATTGAACATATACACAAAGGCTCTCTAGCCTCAAGATCATGCAGTTAAGTTGTTACGCACGGTATCTTAAGATGTGTGCACTTCTTCTTTTAGTGAGGATTAAATATCCGCACTATATTATGGAAGACACTTACAAAAATAATTCCAAGACTTGATATAAACAACTCACCAGCTTATATACATATGTACATTTACATTTGGGTTTGACCTAGGGGTATTACACTTAAACTAGGGAATATAGTTCCTTGTCATAGGTAGGGTAGTTGAGAACTGCCCCATGAAATATTTAATAACGATAGCATACCCACCTTCCTCCTTGCATCAAAATGGCTCTCATGGCATACCCACTTGCATATGTCTCCACTTCGAATGGATTATGCAAGTTTGGTAGCGTGAGCACTATGTTGATACTTAGAGGGGGGTGAATCAGTATCAAGTATAATTTAAAATCTTTTTCAACTTATACTTAAACCATTCAATTATATCCAATGAGAAATGAACAATAGTATAAGAGTTACACCAATACACCACAATACACCATGCACAATATATGAG
>JZKD02S1813592.1:929292-942045 GCA_000966675.3 Picea glauca
CATTTGTTTTTATTTTTGTTCCTATGCTCATAGTTTCCTTTAGTTTTTGTTTAATTCTTGTTAATAGCTTTGTTGTTTTCTTTCTAACCTTTTACCATACAACTGTCATGACTAGTAGAGCCCAACTAGGCATGTAAGAACTCACTTTTTGCTCACATAGCGATGAGAAGAGTGCAAACACACCCCATTGGGGGCAACCAAAATCAAGGAAACCAAAACACCCAAGGGGGCAACAATAACAATAAACCATGACAAGGGAAGAAAAATAACCTCATAACTAACTTCCCTTGTGCTCTATGTAGAGAATATGGAAATTATACTGACCATTGCCCCCAAATTTCTGATTTAAAATGGATGACATAATCCATGACTACCCAACACCCTCTAACATCGCCTTCCCCTTAGTAGGCCCCACAACATTATTTGCAACCACCACCTTCGATAGTTTTTCAAAGCCCTATTCCACACAAAGGTGTGATAAATACCCAACATGAGATAATCCCCACCCCACCACAAATGGGGTAGTATCAAAACCAGGGTCCCAATCAACCTGGAAATCTGGTCGATCGCAACATCCTTCTTACTAGTGAAGAAGAGATTCTTCTGCAAACATATTGTTTTCAATACTATGTTCCCCTTGAATCTACCCCAACAACCTCAGAAACGACTCCAGCTACAACTGGACAACCATTGATGATTCCACACCCTAACACTCAACCAAACCCATGTATACTCTGTATGTCATTATGAAGAAATGTACATAACCCTCATGATAGGGAAACCCATAATGATCCGAATTATTTTCAGCATGAAATGAGAGTGGAGATATAATAAAGAAATGTACATAGATATCACAGATATCCAATAATATAACATAAATCTATCAAAGATGCAACCATAAACATAGAGATACAGTAATACAAAATTTCTATTAATGTATGAAATGTAAAGAACTATAAAAATACAGAGTGAAAGACTCACTAGAATGGTGGCATCCTATCTCTAATCAGATATGTGAAGGCTACTCTCATTCGCAAGAATATGATTTTACAATGAGGCTTCAAAGTCCTTTTTATCATAAATAAAATCCAAAATCCTAACCCCAGAAGATGAAAAGACAACATTTTTGTGGACCCTGTATTAGGTAGTCTATCTTCTCACCCAGCTGAAGATCTTACAATACCAGAAGGCTCCTACACTCAGCACTTCTCTCTCACCAAAGGCTCCCGTGTTTTCAAGGCTTCGCTAGCCTGACTTTGCTTCCTTCTCATGTGGTGCTTGAAAGCATCCAACAATGGATTTATCCACTTGCTGAGTTGTCCATGATCCTTCTTCCTTGATGATCAGTTGTCCTCGATCCTCTCATCCAAAAACCTTATTTCTCTTACTTCACACCATCTTTTATGCTCTTCTACTCACTTTGATCCAGTATCAGTCACTGTGCCTCCCATGCAGTTCGCATTCCTTCTTTTCTATCTTAATATTCACTTACTTCCATAAACAAGGGCCAACAGGCCCCCAACATTCACCTGTGACTCATCCCGAGGCAGTTTAGATCTAATTCTTTTGTTTTACTTTGATTTCAGAATACTCAGGGCAGCCTTTTCTTTCATCTCTATGCCTCCCTTCCTTCCTTGTGCAGACTTTCTTTTATGTGTCTGGTACCTAGTTTAAACTACACCTGGTACCTAGACCCTTTTCCTCACACTTTTAATGGGAGTTGTGAGGCAGTTGATTTTCATAATACAATTTCAACTGGCTCTCATTCACTAATCCTTCCTTCCATTCTTCATTTAAAGTCTTCAACTGCACAGCTGCTCCTTCTATAATATAGACAACCTGATACAGCCCAAGCCAATGCATTTTGAACTTCCCTAGGTGCTTCATGAATTTGTTGTCATAGATCAATACCAGATCTCCTTGCTTCAAAACTTTCTTCTTGATGTGTCTATCATGGTATGCCTTTTCTCTTTCTTTCTAAACCTGCTAATGGAATCCTGCAATAAATATTTCTTCTTCAAGTTCAACCAACTATGCGAGCCTCTCTTGAATAGTTCTAGTGTCATCCATATTTATAAAGTCTGCAATTCTTAGACTAGGAACCAAATATTCCATGGGTACAACTGCTTCTAGGCCATAAACCAACTTAAAGGGATTCTGCATGGTCATCTTCTTGCAAGTGGTTCTATAGGCCCATAACACTGTTGGTACTCTTAAATCCCAATCATCCATGTTTACATTGCAAATATTCATCAAAGTTGTCTCCAATATCTTATTGAATGCTTCAACCGTCCCATTTTCTTGTGGATGATATAGCATTCTCTTCTGATGGTGAACTTCACATTCCTAGGCCAAGGCTTCAATGGTCTTGTTAATAAAATGTGTGCCTTGATCGCTCATCAGGGTCTGCAGGCATCCAAACCTGATTATGATATAATCAAATATGAAGCATGCAGTTTTATTTTCACTACAACCCTTGAATGCTCTTGCTTTGGCCCATCTGGTCAAGTACTTTGTCACAGTGATTATGTATCTATCTCATGTGCACTTTCCTGGTGGGTTTATAGGTCCGACGAAGTCAATGGCCCATTTCTCAAAGGCTTGTAAGGTTAGATGGGTTCTAACGACATTTCATCTCTTCTGGATGGTTTTCCAACTCTTTGGCATACATTGCAGGCTCAGTAATAATCCTTAGCATCTGTATGTAAAGTAGGCTACCAGAGGCCATCTCTAAGAACCTTCTGCGTTGTTGATTTCCCTGCATAGTGTCATTCTGTGATGCCTTCATGGGATTCAGCAAGGATCAATGGTCTCTCTGCTTTCATAACATGCCTCCTCAATATCTCACCAGGTCCCATCTTATATAGTTATCCAACTATAAGTGAAAAATCTATAGAGTGCACTACCAACTATTTCTTCTGAATAACCGTATAGTCACTAGGTGCCATTCCTATTGAAATGAACGATACTATCTCTGTGAAGTAATAATCAACCTTCCTGATGGCCAGCAACTATTCATCCAGTAGTGTATCCTCCAAACTAGTAGGTTCCTCTCCATTTTCCAACCTTGACAAGTGGTCAAGACCTTTGTTCATCCCTCCTGGTTTTACCACAATCTCAAAGTCATATTCCTGAAATAGCAGAAGCCATCTCTATATCTTCCCTCCCAACACTGGCTTGTTGACTAGGTATTTCAGCACAGAGTGATCAATGAACATTTTAAAATTTCCTCCCAACAAGTAGTGGCGAAACTTCTGCAGTGCATACACCATGGCTTAACCTTCCCTTTCATTGGTGGTGTAATTAATATTAGTTGTTGATAGCTTCCTACTAGCAAATGCTAATGGGTGGTCGATGTCTCATGTTCTCAGTTGTGATAAGACTTCTCCTAATGCGATAGAAGATGCATCAACATGCACATGAAATTCCCTGCTCCAATCTGGGAAAACCAGAATAGTCGTAGTAACTATTTTCTGTTTTAGTGTGTCGAAGCTTTGCTGGCATTGTTCTGTCCATTGAAACTGATAGTATTTTTTCAAAAGATTCTCCATGGGTGTTGTAATCTATGCATAGCCTTTAATGAACTTCCTGTAGTATCTAGTATGTTCCAGCGCAATGCACAGCTGTTTGACTAACGTAGGAGGGGGCAGATCGACTATAATGGCAATCTTATATGGATCCACCAGCGATCCTTGCTTGCATACAATATGACCTAGCAACATGCCGAAGGGTGAAAAGAAGATGCACTTTTTCAGGTTCAAGGCAATCTGACATTGCTTGCACTTATCCAACATTATTCTTAAACATTCAATATGATTCTTCAAAATATTGGAAACAGTCCAATCATCAAAGTATGCTTCTAGAAATTTATGTAGAAAATCTTTGAATGCTTCGACCACCACCCTAGAAAACATGGTTGGTGCATTATTCAATCTGAATATCATCCCTATATACTAGTAGGATACCCATTCTGTTGCAAATGTGGTCTTATGGCAATATTCCTTGGCAATCCTGATCTGATGGTACTCTGAAAAGCCATCGGTGAAGGAGTAGACCTCTTGTCATCCTACATTGTCTAGCACTTCGTCAGTGAATGGTGTAGGGAATGGGTCATGCAAACATGCATCATTTATCTTCCTGAGATATACACAAATCCTCATTTCTTCGGTCTTCTTATCTTGCACCACCATAGGGATTATCCATTCTGAATCTTCAATAGGTTCTATGATTCCTGCTTCTAACATTCTGTCTAGTTCGGTCTTCACTTTTTCCTTATATTTGGGGTTCAATCTGTGAGGTCTTTGTTTGACTAGCCTTGCATCTGGTTTTAATGGAATTTTCATCTTTCCCATGGGCCCTTTAATGCCCTTCATATCAGTGAAATTGGTTGGAAACAAGTCCTGATATTCATGCAGTAACTCTGTGATCTTATCAATAGTGGTAGTATCCCAATAATATCCAACATTAGCAAGCTTCGTTGTTTGTTCTATTCCAATATTGACTTTATTAATTTTAATTGGCTGTCCAATGAAAGGTATCTCAACTCCTGGTCTTTCTATGTCTCTTTGGCCTTTTGTTTTGGTGATGTTCACCTTCCTAGGATCATCATCTTCATCAGCATTGATATTGTAACAGCCTTGTAGTTTCTAAAGAGGCACATCCCATTCATCCTCTTCTTGCTCCAAAGGGAGGCTAGGTTCCTCCTCGAACATTTTCTGTCTTACAATCTGTAATACTTGATCCACTGGTGGATATTGGCTTTCAAATAAGAGGGTAGTTACAAAGTTTTGGGTCATACCTTCCCAATCTATAGTGATGAGACGCAATTCTTTATGAAGATACCAATTGATAGGGGTTGTGTTCCCTGTGTTGATGAATTTATGCACCCACTTCTCTTGAGGAATTTTTCTCCAGGATTCCTCGCAACTTCGCACATGGTCCTTTAGACAACTCGGACCTGTGTATCTAACTTCGCAGCCTTCTACTTGCTCTAAAAACCGCGTTGTCATCAAAGTGTGACATTGTACCCAATCTATAATGTTGTGTTTGTGTGTCCCCCACCACCTTGTTGGAGTTGCTTTCAATGCCTCATCCAATGCCAACAATCTTTGTTTCATTGGTACAATTTCTTCAAACTCCATCAAGAAAGATTCTAAATGATTTAAACCATCAAAGGTGGGAAAGTTACTTACTGTTGTGTCGATCCAGCAAACTTCTCTGGTCAATCTAGCACACATTCTAGTAGATAATTCATACATTTTGTTCTGCCAGTTCTCAAGTGATTCTTCCGAATCTGATGAGCATGTGATCTCACTTCGCCAGCTTAAATTCCCAACTGTTGTAGGATTAATGTAATCTTGTTGTCTTGTTGTCAATTTGTATATATTTTCTAACTTATATGCGCGGTCTTCTTCTCTAATGGATTTGTGTATCTAAAACCTTCATCAGGGTCCAAAGGTGTAATGACCCTAAGGCCATCACCTTCAAACATCATTCTTCTTTTCTTTAAATCAACAACAGTGGAATTGTCGAAAACCCAATCAATTCCTAACAACGCGGGGTAAGGGAAACTATCATCAATTATCTCAATGACCTTGAAGTCCACAAATGTTTTGACCCCATCAATGTCTATAGGGACATGTTCCAATATTCCAAAGGGGCTCACAGCTTGTTGAGTGGCCATCCTAAGCCTGATAGGGGAATATATCAACTTAGGTTGTCCCATCAATGTCTAGGTATGCTTCGTCATGACATTGAATTCTAACCCTAAGTCAAAGACGATGTAGTCTATATCATACTCTCCAATTTTTTCATTCAAGTGTAATTCTTTATTTGTCCTAGTCTTTTTAGATATTTGGTGTAATTATCTACTCAGTAAGGGGTCTACCTTCCCTAGCTTGTACTGTCTAATAAAGTTTTGTAGCTCTTGTACAACACTTTCATCCTGAATCAACTTAATTCAAGTATATAAGAATTCCATGAGCTTGCTTACCTCTTTTCCTTCTTTTGGCAGAGCAGATTGATCGAATGCCAAAGTCATTCCATATTCTCTCCCTTTTGGTCAAACCTTTGATGAAGAAGCTTGATCTCTTCCGAATTCCTTTCTTGCCTCCTCAAACACTTGTTTCTCTTTCTTTGCATCAAAAGTTTTGGTCTTCTTTGCAGCTTTCCTCACTCATCATTATTTTGTAGTCTTTCCCTCGGTCACTCTATCTTCTCCTATAACAGCGCCTCCTCTAGTGATAAAAATGACTCTAGGATCTTCTCCTCAAGGTTCTGCTTTGATTAGTTGTATTTGTTTGTTTCCTCCTCATTTCTCCTAAATTTTGGCTAATGGAGCAAGACAATATTCTATGAAATGTTCGAATGAGTTGCAGTAGCTGCAAGTGGTACAAGGGTTCTGACATTCCCTTGCAAATTGTCCTAGATATGCGCAGTTATAACATATGATCTATCCTCGACCTCGACCCATACTGCCTCCTCCTTCTCATCCTCTAAATCCACCACGAGGGTTGAAGTTTCCTCTTCTTGGGGAATTAGATTGTGCAATGCTTCCTTCTTGTTGTACGTTGCCTTGAATTTTGTATATATCCCTTGACCTTTCATGCATGAGATCATAAGCTCTACAATCCTTATCATCATGCCCCATCAACTTACATAATGTACAGTATATATTTACAGGTGTCTAGACATATTTTTTCAAATAGTAACATTCACCAAGGCGATGTTGATTTCTACATACCTTGCACCAAGGCATGGTAACTTGCTTTAAAGGAATCAGGTCTCCAGATGCCAAATACTCATGAAATAGGGGACAATGATCCTTGTCATGGCCTTTAGATCCATCTCCCTTAAAGGTGGGTAACCTCATATCCTCAGCCATAGATCTTCCTAGGTTTCCTGAATGAATGTGTGCTGAACCACTTGTACCAGTGCTTTGAGTGCTTTGATAACATAGGTTACTCTATTTACTTAATGCTGCTAAAACAGCAAGAGGAGTAATAGTACTTACTTCAACAATATCCACAGTTTCTGAATTTTCTGGCTCTTCTCGGCGAGGTTCTTCAGTCTTTTCTTCTCTTGGTCCAATGGATCCTCATTGTTCTTCACTCGATATCTCTTCCTCTTCCCCACTATAGAATCCTTCTTCCTGCAGAATAGGTTCTTGATCTCGCTCAAACAAGTTCACCAAAGGAACTTCTTTGAATATACTTCCACTGTGCGTATGTCTAATCTCTATGTTGTTGTCAATGTATGAATTCTTGAACATTAGCTCTTCAATCTAACCCACTACTGTATCTTCAATATGTTCTTCTCATGCAATATCATCTTGATCTTCAACTTCAAAAAATGTAAAAATTTTCCTCTAGGTCCCTTAAAGAAATATCTCTCTACTTGGCTATATCAATCTACTATGTCAATAGCAAACTTGGTGATATACCCTCCAATGGTACTATAAAAATAGAGATCCATTGCTCTTGACACGACGTTATCAACTCTCTTAACCTTCTTGATCAATGCCAACATCCAAACCATAGGTGGCTTAGACCTGATCTCGAACCGGGTATCTGCTAATCTGGATAACCACTTGTATAGCTCCTTATGAATCCCTCCAAAGAAAATCTTGTGTATATCAGTAAAGATATACCTTCCCAGCCAATCCTCTATACTAATATTACGGTTCTTGTTCTGGGCTTCAACGAAGTCATTTTCTTGATCTTCTATCCACTTCTAAATATCTGTCTTAGATGGAAACCACCTTGCTATTCCCTCAAGAAGATCCTAGTCCCGACAACAGAACCATTTGTTGGCACAAGGGCCGACCCAAGGTTCAATACTCAAGAGCACACCAACAAGCCCTAACTACCGACCCTTTCGGAAACACCTATGAAGCAGATGCAGTATCACCCGAAGTAGCTATAGGGGGTTGCAGGACATAGGTGTCTACAACCAAAAGGAATGAAAAGTGGATTCAAAGCAACAACACACAACAACCTAGTATTGTTTATCTTCCTTAAACCTATTGCACAAGTTATACTTCAGATCTAACACAATATCACAATAGCAGGATATCAAATGACAAAGAACACAACATCAATCACATATAACACAAGATATACGTAGTTCACCCTCTCTGTAGGGATACCTCCACAAAACTATGATTTATAATATATTAATATGAAAGCATACAGTTCTTGTCTACACTCTTAGCTAAAAGATATTCTCTCTTCTCCTCTCTGTCTCCCCCTCCCTGTGCACCCAGCTAAAGATCTTACAATACCAGAAGGCTCCCACACTCAACACTTCTCTATCACACAATAGTACTCACTTGATCACACAACAACAATGACTATTAACCAACCTAGCACCCACCCATCCCAGGTCCTTTATACCTTTATTTATACATTACAATCACTCACTGACATCCTTAGGTCGAGACCTAAGTGTCAAAAACCCTAGGTAAAATTGACCCACGTTTTCAGGGCTTCACCAACATGTATTTCCTTCCTTCTTGCGTGGTTCTCAAAAGCATCCAACGGTGGCTTTCTCCTATTGCTGAGTTATCCATGATCTTTGTTCCTTATTGATATGTTGTCCTCTATCCTCTCATCCAACATCCTGCTTTCTCTTACTTCGCACCATCTTTTCTGCTCTTCTGCTCACTTCGACCGAGTATTAGTCATTGTGTCTTCCACATAGTTCACATTCCTTATTTTTTGCCTTAATATTCTCTTACTTCCATACCCAGGGGCCAACATCCCATGAGAAATCTCTCTGGGTGAGAGGCTTGTTGTTGAAGAAGAAGGTTGTCAGGCCCGTGAGCATATTATCCATGTGAGATTTTTTATGAGAATTGTTCCCTTTTGCATTGGGAATTAATTGCAGGGCTCAAATACTTATTGTTTGGCCTGTTGTTGGTAACCATGAAAGGGAAGTGGGGCATCCGAAGGACTATTGAGTATATAAGGGACACACTTCTTTGGGTGTGGCAGGTGCATGGAGAATGAGGTACTGTAGGCTAGTTGTAGTAGCGGGCACCTTGGACTGAGCAATTTTGTTGAGAATCATACCTTAGCCTGTCACTAGGAACCATTTTTCCCCTGGTGGAGTTAAGCCCCAGCTCAGGGATGAATTGTTGCTGAAAGATTATGAGCAATAGAGTTTATGGATCGGAGGAATGTCTACGTTCTGCACCCAATTGGTGACTTTCATAAGAGATAAGTGTTCTTTATGTGCTTTTGTATATTTATATGGGTTAATTCTTGAATTTTGTTGCATATAAGTAGTTGTTTTTATTATATTTAATGCCAGTTGCACATGTAAGTGTGGTGTAGATAGTCATTATTGTATTTTTGCATGAGTATAACAATCATTGATAGTTTTTCTTGTTAATTTATCCTTGATATTGGTCATGAGTCTCTGGGGTAGGAATTGAATAGCTAGGTGTGCAGGAAAGTAGCATGTGTGCACAAGAGGCTGGAACTTATGTGTGCGTTCAAGGAATCAAACCCCACACACAAGAAAATCAGAATTGGCATGTGACGCTAGGGTGGTTGTGCACATGATTGTGTTTTGTGATTAGTATGTTGGTGCATGAAGTTGATTGAGTTACTTATGTTTCTTAAGGTTGTGTTAAAAGAAGAAAGTTAGTGTGGTGTGACTCAGTTTGAGGTTGAGCGCATTACTTCAAGTGATACTGTGTGGACTAGTGTTTAGTATAGAATCTACGTAGTGTAGTTTCTAGAGTAGAATTGTTCATTATTTGTTGGGGATGTTATAGTATGGTTGATATCAGAGCATGTTGTAAGTGCTAGTAATGGGAAATGTGACAAGGTGGTAACGAGACTCAGTGGGGAGACTGGGCATGTTACAAATTGGTATTAGAGTTATTGGTTCAATACTGGACTTGTATGGGCCAGAGGTCAACAAGAAGAATCAAATCTCTAGTTTCAACACTGAGTCTACATGAGATGAGTTCTACTTAAGGAAAAATTCAGAATGGGAAGTGACCAAATTTGGAATTTCATCATGGCCTTGGTCCACATTAAGTAAGAATGCACAAATGTGTGTGCTAAATTCATGATATTTTCGAGTGAGGCATTGGAACTACATAGTAAATAATGGTGCATGGGTGTGCGCACTAAAGGTTTGGGGTTGCACAGAACAAATTTGTGATGCATGTGCATTACTGATACGCAGTGTACAAGTTAAAAATTGACGTCATGCATTAGTGTGTGTTGAATACCAGTGCACACATGGGATTCATAAGAAGGGATTCTGACAAAATGGTGCATAGTTTTCATGAAGTTGTTTCATGAATTAGTATTAAAAATGTTGTTTTATGCACATTTTGCAGAATTTTCAACAATTAGAGCAGGATAGAATCAGTACAAAAGGTCAAAATCATGGAAAATGCACATAGGCCTTACAATCCTGATGATGAATTCAAGGATATGTATGTCAGGATGGGTATTTATGGTACAAAATACAAGGATAAGTGCATGAACTTGGTAGAAACTGTTGGAAGATTGGTTGTTGTCAATGATGTCAACCCTAGTCATGGGTTTTGGACTGCAAGATTGATAAAGGCATTTGGACATGAAGGACAATGCACATGCATATACAACACGCATTAATGGATAATATACATCATGTTGTTTTTGCTGGTATGTGGCATGTCACATGGATCCTCACGGTTGAGGAGAAATGAATTTTTGAAGATGACAAAGTGAATTGAAGAAGAAAGTACATGTAGGCCCTGAAGATAATTAAAGAAAAGAATTACAAAATAAGAAAGTGTCGGGTCAGCCCTAATGTTAAAATGAAATGACATAAATGGTATAAATAAACATCATTAGACATTCATTTTGATACAAGTTGAATTTCAGAGGAAATAATAAGAAAAGAAGGTTGGATTTCAAGGGAACATGAAGTCTTTTGGTGATGTGTTCTAAGGTATGTTATTTTCAGGTCATCTTACCATTTTTTCTATAACGATTCAAATGGTGAAATCGATATGGTATTGAGAAGACATATCAAGGTACCTATGGTAAAAATTTCAGCTCTTGATTCACTATAATTATGGAGATACAATCTGTGGAAGATAGGGTTTATGACCAGTCCTGAAGCTAGTCAATAAACAGGTGTTCCAGGTAAAACAGTCATAACTTATTCATCGAGAATCCAAATGAAGTGGGACAAATTTCATTGGAAATAGTACAGACTTTAGTTTCTTGTGTGTGAGTTTTCGGATCTGATGCTAATTATTGAGTGCGGGGCATTCTATGCAAGTTCACTCTCCTGGATAGACCAAAATTGAATCAAGTCTACCATTCTTTCTATAACCTCTTTTTGGGGAGGATTCAAGGTGTGAAAATTGGAGGATTTTCAAAGAATAAATTGAGTAATATTATCTACAGGATTAGAGTACTCCAGTAATTGAATAATTGTATAAATTGAAGAAGTCTCAGGAAGCATTATCAGGTTCTATGTAATGATTGGTTGATGGTGATGATTTAATGTAAAGTTTTATTATCTCTCATATATTCTTGGGTGGTAGGAAGGGGAAAGGATGGAGAGTTAAACTCCCTCTTGATATTGGAGGATTATATCTTCCTCTTGGAGGTTTATCCCTCCCTTTACATTTGGAAGCTGTAGCTACCTTTGCAAGTCATTACTTCCCTTAAAAAATAACTATTGATTATTTCTCATATATTGTGCATGGTGTATTATGGTGTAATGGTGTAACTCTTATACTATTGTTCATTTCTCATTGGATATAGTTGAATTTTTTAAGTATAAGTTGGAAAAGGTTTTAAATTTTACTTGATATTGATTCACCCCCCTCTCAGCATCAACAATTGGTATTAGAGTGGGTTACCTTCAGTATAGTTTAACCACTGGAAGGAAGATCCTAAGAAGAAATGGAAGAAAAAATTCCAAATGATATTCCACCATTTGATGGAAGAAATTTTGAATACTGGAGTAATAGAATGGAAACTTACTTGAAATCTCTTGGGGCAGATGTTTGGTTCTCAGTTGCTTCAAGATACAATGCTTTGAAGAAACCAAAGACTGCAGCTCAAAAAGAAAGCAAAAGGGAACAACAAATTGGCAATAGATACCATCCTAGATGGATTGATAGATTCAGTGAAATCCAAGGTGGGATCATGTGCATCATCAAAAGAACTTTGGGACAAGCTACAAGACCTTTATGTAAGGGAAGACATAGAAGAAGAAGAAGAAGTTGAAGAAAATTAAAACATCTCATATTTCAAAGAAGAAAATAGAGGTCATTTCTTTTACTTTAATTGTGAAGGAGTAGGTCATGTTGAATTTGAATGTCCTCATCCATGGATTGAAAGAAATGACACTGAAGAAGAAAATTCCAATGAAGAAGAAGAAAATCATGAAGAAAAAATTATTCAACAAGAAGATGAGAATCTTTAAAAATTGAAGCATGTTGAGATTGAAAATAGCAAGCTCAAAGACACACAAAGAAAACTAAGAAGTGAATTGGGTAGTTGTGAAAAGATAGTTGTAATCTTGAAGAAACAATTAGAAGACTTTGAAAAACTAAGAGAAGAAACCATTTCCTTGAAAACTCTACTCGAAGAAGAAAGAAGAATAGGAGAAGAAAGGAATGTCCAAATGATAAAGAAAGAAGAAGATTGTGAGAAACTTGAACAAGAAGTTGTCTCATTGAGGAAGAGCTTAAGAAACTCTCAAGTGCCAAAAGACTTAACACATCTT
>JZKD02S1813592.1:961759-980029 GCA_000966675.3 Picea glauca
ATTGCCAGCGTTCTTGATCTAGATGGAGAACACCATACCGGAGTTTGGCCAAGTCATCTGTAATGTTGTAGAGAGAGAAATAATGTTCCATTTGGGCGACCCAACCAGTGGGGTCCAAGCCATCAAATTTGGTTACATCCACCCGCGGAAGGCGTATGTCCCATTGAAAGTGATGGGGCTGAAAGGAATGGGATGAAGTTTCACCTTCAGTCTTTGTACGTGCATCAGGAAAAGAGTCATCGGTAGGGATCTTGAGTTTGGTGTAGAGTGATGCAAAGACAGATTCAAGCTGGGTGGTCAGTTCATGTTTGACTTCTGCCATTGCAGACTGCACGGTTGCATTTACAGATGCATTTATGGTGGTATTGATGGATGTATCACGGGAGGCAATAGTAGCACTGAGTTGTTGCACTTCTTGTTGGGTCTCGAGGAAACTAGATTGCAAGGTGTTGAAGCGAGACTCTAGTTCTTGGCTATGGGTATGGGCCATGAGGATGGGTGAATTGAAAAGGGAGCGGTCGGGGTCAGAAATTTTTGCAGAAAAATGATATGGATGAATGTGATAAGGGAGAAGAGATGAATCTAATGAAATAGGTCTCAAATAATGGTGAAAAAAATTCCAGACTTTATTTTTATTTTTTATTTTTTTTTATTTTTTTTATAGCTGCGGGGTTATACTTCGGTCTGAAGAATGTTGCAATGCTGAAATCCCCAAATTCTTAACTAGAAATAAATGTGTATTTACTTGGTGATCTGAACATAGATGCGCGGCAATAGATCTCGCCGGTTTAATTTGTTTATGTTCCCCAAGGGTTAGGTATTCAAGGGTTCTACAAACAAAGGCTTGCCCTATACTATAGCTCTCTGATATATGTGCGGGGTCCAACAGTAGTACTCAGCCCAATATCTCAGGGAACTAACTAAGGAGGATATACTGTACCCTTAGCCGTACTACCCGACTACCCAAGTACTAGAGAGTAACTTCCTGAGTGTTGTTCACGGTGACACTATAGCAGTTCGACGGCCGATAGGTTTATCTAAAGAGGGATTCAGGAAATCTAGGCTGATTTGTACACAGGTGTTGTCTGATGCACTACCACTAGAAGGGGTACCAACAGGGGTTACAAGGGTGGCCAATAGATGTGCACTTAAGAACCACTTGTATTTCCTGCGTGTATGAATCCCTCAACCGCAGGTTTATGTGTGTAACGATAGATATTTATGGCTTAAAGACGTAGGAATATGTCTCTACCCTGAAAAAAAAATACCCACAATTTCTGCCAAGGAAAGTGCTCTGATACAACTTGCAAGATACCAGATCTAATAAATATGTAGAACAAAAATAAAATGCTAGGAATGGCAGAATAACAGTAATATAACCAGCATAATCATCCACAATAACACAGAAATAATATGAGAACAACAACTAAAATATCACTTTGATTCAGAAAGCAATGTTCACAGGCCTCTTCGAGGGGGCAACCTCCAGTCGAGAAACGCTCTGTTACAATAATCTTGAAGCTAGGGTTTTCATACCCTCGACCCTTATTTATATTAAATATGTCTATTAAGAGAAGCATCTAGAGGAAGATCCTTCTAGAAGAAGAAGCTTCTACTAGGTCTTCTTACATCCTCCTTATTCTATTTTACTGAAAGGCCTTATTAATATTGACCTTTATTACATCCGAATACATTGATCTACCTATGTGCGGGTTAGGACCTAACACAGTTTCTAACATTGGTCGGCCTTTAGGAAATTTTTTTTGTAAGATTGCAGTCGAAGAAACATCTGATCCCCTTCTACAAATTGACGTTCAGAGTGACCTTGATCTTCTTGTTGCTTCATGCGATTATGGGCCATGACCAAATTCTCTTTGAGGGTACGGAGAATAGCCTCTTGAACTGTAAGCATTTGGTCAACCACCTAGACCTTCGAGACACCGGAAAAATATGAGAGAATTGAAGGTGGCTTTTGTCCATATACCACTTCAAAAGGAGTCATGCAAGTAGTTGTATGGTAAAGAGTGTTGTACCACCATTCAGCTAGTGGTAACCATTGAGCCCACTAATCTTGCCTTTTCAATGCAAAACACCTCAAATATGTTTCCAAACATTTTTTGACAACTTAAATTTGGCCATCAGTCTGGGGATGATAAGTTGTTTTGAGATGCAGTTGGGTGCCTTGTAGCTTGAACAATTCTTGCCAAAAATTACTGGTGAAAGTTGGGTCGTTATTAGAAACAATAGAATGTGGCATGCCATGAAGCTTGAAGACCTGATCCATGAAAATTTGAGCCACATTGGATGTTGTAAATGGGTGTTGAAGATCACAGAAATGAGCATACTTGGATAGACGATCAACGACCACCATAATGACTGATTTATTTCCCTATATAGGTAAGCCAAAGATAAAATCCGTAGATATATATCGCCAAATAGCAGGTGAAACCCGAAGCGGTTGGAGTGTGCCTGAAGATTTGACTATTTCTCCCTTCTTGCATTGACACACATCACATTCAACCACAAAATTACAAATGTCCTGTTTCATACCATCCCAGAAAAAAGAATGTTTGACCCTGTCATAGGTTTTGGTAAAATCAGAGTGCCCAGCTGTGGGTGTAGCATGAAGCTCATAAAGTATCGTGGATTTAATTTTTGACTGTTTACTTAAATACAAACAAACTTTGTATCAAAGCTCCTCATTGAGCCAAGAGTACCCTGGGGAAAATGAAGAATTGGACTGCAATTGTTGTATCAGATGCGAAATTTTGGGATCATGTAGCCATTCTTGGCGAACAATTTGGACCCAATCTGGGACAATGAAGGAGAGAGAAAAAAGGGACCCTTCATCTTCATATTTTTGGAAAAGTGCATCAACAACCACATTGCATTTTCCTTTCTTGTAAATGATCTCATAATCATATCCAAAGAGCTTAGTCACCCATTTTTGTTGCTTGGTGGAGGAAAGGCATTGTTCCAGAAAATACTTAATGCTTTGATGATCTGTCTTAATTTGTAAGCATTTCCCAAATAGATAAGGGTGCCAAAGATCCATGGCATGCATAATAGCCAACATTTCCTTTTCATATATTGATTTGCCCAAATTTCTCTCAGACGATTGTTTGATGGTAAATGCCAAAGGTCGAACCTCTTTCATTAGGAGAACGCCAATTCCTTTCTCAGAGGCATCACATTCCAGGACAAAGGTCTTTGTGAAATAAGGAAGGGCTAGGACTAGAGTGGTGCACATGGCCATCTTCAAGGTTAGAAAATCCTGAGCAACTGTTGGAGTCCAAGTGAAAGAATTATTTTTAAGGAGTGCAATGAGAGGTGCTACAATCTTTGCATAATTCTTAAAAAACTTGCGATAATAACCTGTTAAACCAAGAAATCCCTGCAAGATTTTGAGAGTCTTTGGGTGAGGCCAATCTTTCATAGCTTCAATATTTTTAGGATCCACCCTGACATCAGTCTTTCCCACAAGATGACCCAAGTACTCTACTTTTGAGGCATGAAAATCACATTTAGATTGTTTGAGGAAAATTTGGTGCTGAGACAGTAGATGGAGAACTCAATCCACATGATCAAGATGCTCTGTCTAGTTTTTTCTATATATGAGGATATAATCAAAGACAACTAACACACAATGACGAAGAAAAGGATGGAAGACATGATTCGTGAGGCTTTGGAAAGTGGAGGGAGAATTACACAAGCCAAAGGGCGTGACCAAAAACTAATAGTGGCCCTCATGAGTTCTAAAGGCAGTCTTAGGAATGTCTACCTCTTTCATATGGATCAGTTGGTAGACCGAATGAAGATCAAGTTTAGTAAAGAACTGGGCATCACTCAATTCATCCAAGAGGTCATCATTGACATGAATGGGAAATTTGTCTTTAATGGTGAGTTTTTTGAGGGTTTGGAAGTTAGGACACATGCACCAAGAACCTTATTTCTTAATGACCATGACAACATGAGAAGAGTAGGGGCTTGTACTAGGGAAGATAACACCTGTGTTGAGAAGTTCTTGTACCATTTTCTCAATTTCATTTTTTTCGGAAAAGGGGTGACAATAGGGACGTATATCATGAGGAAGGTTTCTTGGGACAAGTTGAATGGAATGATCATGAACAACATGGGAAGGAGGGAGTCCCTAGGGAGTGGAAAAAACCACTTGATGTTTAGAGAGGATGGATTGGAGGTCCGACGACACAGAGGGTGTCTCAGTGGCTTGGATGGCATGGAGTTGGGCAATAATTCCATAAAGACCATTTTTAAGCAAATTTTCCATGCAATGGGAACTAATGATCTTCGGGGAACCAACGATGATTCCTTGGAACTTGTATTTTTGGCCCTCCTAGTCGAATTTCATGGTTAATTCCTTAAAATCCATAAGAATGGGACCCAAAGTCCTTATACATTTTGCACCCAACACAATGTTACAACCACCCATGTTGATAGCAAACATATGAGATTTCAGATGGTAGTCACCAATTTGGAGACGCACATTTTCACAACACCCTCCACATTTCATGGACCCACCATTGGCAATCATGATTTGGAAATTATTGACTACACGGATATAGCAATTAGTTTCTTGGGCAATGCGGAGATGAATAAAATTATGGGTGCTTCCACTATCAACAAGAATGATGACATTCCTATGCTTTATGTAACCCATTATATTGAGGGTTTGGGGAGCAGAGAAGCCAGTGAGAGCATTTAGGGGAATGATCGGTTCTACTTTGGGAGGGTCTGAGGGAGGGATTATGCCAGTGGGTTAAGGTGAAGCAGACACAAGGGTATCCTCAACATCCTCTTTCGAAACATCCTTAGATATGGACATAAAAAGATTTCGTTCTTTACACTTGTGTCCCGGAAATTATTTGTCATCACAATTATAAAAAAGGACTTTCAGTTGGCGTTCATCCATTTCAGCCCTAGTCAATTTCTAGATCTTTAGTGGAGTAGAAGGAGGAGTGGGAGTGACTGGTTTAGTGCGAGGAATAAAGGATGGTTTGTGGTTTTGAGAAGAGACAACCTGTTGTGCTTCCTTAGCTCTTTTAGTAGCATCCATCCAACTCTGAGGTTGATCCATGAGGACATGAGCACGAATCTCATCCTTGAGGCCACTGATAAAACATTCTCGGAAAAAAGCATCATACATGCCCTCTATCTGAAAAGCCAATCACTCAAAAGAAGCTATAAAGTCTTCCATTGTGCCAGATTGTTTCAACTATGTCAAACGGCCTAAATGGTTCGTGTCAGTGTCAAAGCATTCATAATGCTCTGCCACAAAGTGGGTCCAAGCCACATACCATTGTCGAGCATTTTTTCTCCATTGCCACCATTGCCAATGTTCTTGATATAGATGGAGAACACCATACTGAAGTTTGGAAAACTCATATGTAATGCCATACAAAGAAAAATAGTGTTCCATTTGAGTTACCCAGCTAGTGGGATCTGATCCATAAAATTTGGTAACATCCACATGCGGAAGGCGTAGGTCATGCTAAAGGTGATGGGGCTGAAACTTCTAGGAATAAGAGGAAGTTTTACCTTCGATATGAAAAGGGGGGTCAGATATGGGAAGATCTGTAGGGATATGTAGCTTGGCGCAAATCATCGTAGAGACAGATTCAAGATGGGTAGTAATGTCTTGTTTGATCTCATCTTTGATTTCTGTGATTGAGGCAAAAAATGGAGGAATGCATAATTTGATTGATGGTGGCAATATTAGCACTGAGCTGTCGCGCTTCTTGTTGGGTTTCTGTGAAATTAGAGTGCAAGGTAGTGAAGCAAGCTTCCAAGTCTTGGCTATGGGTATGGGCCATGATGATGAGAGAACACGACAAGGGGCAGGTGGGACCACACAAAAAATGGGTTATGGGGGAATTATATCACAATGATCAGAGCGATGAGTGGAATCCAATGGGGTAAATTTGAAATAAGGGCGTTGGAAGGGGGCTGGGTCCACAAGAAAAAAAAATTGTTGAAAAATGATAGGTATGACTACGATAAGGGTGAAGAGATAAATCCAATGGAATAGATCTTAAATATTGGTGCCAACAGGATCCACTCGAATGAAGGAGAGAGTTGCACCGCAATAGATCTTGTATGTTCTATTTTTGTTTCTGTCCCAAGGTTTAGGTATTCAAGGGTTCTACAGACAAGGGTTTTCCCTGTTCTATAGCTCTCTGATATACATGTGGGCTCCAATAGTAGTACTCGTCCAAATATCTCAGGGCACCAAGTAAGAAGGCTATACCATACCCTTAGTCGTACTACCCGACTACCTAGGTACTAGAGAGTATCTTCCGGAGTTTTGTTCTCGGTGACACTATAGCAGTCAGGAAGCTGATCGATTTATCTATGTAGGGATTCATGACATCTAGGTTGATCTATATACATGCGTTGTCTTATGCACTACCACTCGAAGGGGTACCAACAGGGGTTACAAGGGTGGTCAACAGATGTGTGCTTAAGCACCACTTGTATTTTATGCATATATGAATCCTCAACCACGGGTTTATGCATGTAATGACAAATATTTGTAGCTTAAATATGTCAGAATACGTCTCTACCCTGAAAAACATTAACCCACAATTTATGTCGAGGAAGGTGCTCTGATACCACTTGTAATATTCTATATATAAAAAGGTATGCAAAACATAAATAAATAGCTAGAAATGGTAGATGAACAACAATATAATCAGAACAACACCACAATAATACCAAAATGATACCAGAAGAACACCAGAAAGAGCACTTCGATTACTGAGAGCAATGTTCACTTGCCTCTTCGAGGGGGAAACCTCCAGCAGCGAAGATCTCTATTACAATAATATCCAAGACAAAAGTTCTCATACCCTCGACTCTTATTTATACTAAATATGTCTATCAAAATAACCATCTAGAGGAAGATCCTTCTAGAAGCGGAAGCTTCTATTAGGTCTTCTTACATTGGACTTATTCTTCCTTATTGCTAGGCCTAATTAATATTGACCTTTATTACATGGAAATATATTATTCTACCTACGTGAGGGGTTAGGTCCTTGACAACTGTGAACAAAATTTGATTTGAATATCATATCTTTGGGTTAGTATGATTGCCTCATTGGTATGGATTGGTTGGAAGAGCACCATGTTGTCATTACTATTACAATAAGGAATTTACTTTCTTGGATGAGGAAGGGAACTTAAGATCCATTCAAGGAATTCCAAGGTTTCTAACTATCAGAGAAGTTTCAACCTTGCAACTCAAGAAAATATACAGGAAAGGATGTAAAGTATTTGCAGCGTACATAGAAGAGGCACCTAAGGATAAAGTGTCAAGTGTTGAATGTTGTGTAGTTCTGAAAGAGCATGAGTATGTCCTTTAAGAGATATCAGGATTTCCTCCAAAAAGAGATATTGATTTCTCCATAAATCAAATGCCGAGAGAAACACCTGTATCCAAGACTCCTTATAGGATGAGTATGCCAGAATTGAAGGAGCTGTAGATGAAACTTGAAGAGATTCTGAAAAAAGGGTATATATGCCCAAGTGTGTCTCCTTGGGGTGCCCCAATATTGTTCTTGAAGAAGAAGGATGGTACGATGAGGATTTGTATCAACTTCGGACAATTGAACAAGGTAACAATAAATATCATGTATCCTTTGCCAAGGATAGATGGCCTCTTTGATCAGCTACGGGGTGCATAGATATTGTTTAAGACTGATCTTAGATATGGATATCACCAAGTGAGAATTAAAGAGGAAGACATCAGCAAGACCTCTTTCGGAACGAGGTATGGTCACTACGATTTTCCATTGGTGCCATTTGGGTTGTCAAATGCATTAGTTGTCTTCATGTGTTTGATGAATGGATTTTCCAGAGAGTATTTAAGTTTGTCATTTTATTTCTTAATGACATAATTATTTACTCAAAGTTTGAAGAGGAGCACAAGAAACACTTGAGGATTGTGTTTCAGGTATTGAAGGAGAATAAACTTTATGAAAAGTTGAGCACATGCTCATTTTATTAGTGACAGATTAATTATTTGGGTCATGTTATTTCTAAGGAAGGAATAGATGTGGATCTGGAAAAGATAAAATCCATTGAGGAATGACCGACACCAAGAAATGTCATAGAGGTAAGGTCCTTTATGGGACTTGCAGGTTATTACAGAAGGTATATTGAAGGATTCTCACAAAATGTGCATCCAATTACATATTTTCAAAAGGAATGTGTGCAATTTGAATGGACTTCGGATTGTGTAAGGAGTTTTCAACACTTGAAAAGTTTGTTCACAAGTGAACCAATTTTGAGAATTGTTGATCGAGATGCAGACTTTGTTGTTTGCATAGATGCATGCAAGGAAGGAATCAATGGAGCCTTGATTCATATTAGACATGTGGTGTGCTATGAATCAAGAAAGTTAAAAGAGCATGAAAGGATTTATGTCACTCATGACTTGGAATTGGAAGCCATAGTGCATGCCTTCAATATGTGGTGACACTATCTCATGGGTAAAAGATTTGAGTTAAGGAAAAATCATAGTGATCTGAAGTATCTGTTTGGACAACCAAGTTTAAATGTCAAACAAAGCAAGTGGTTAGAATTCCTCGGTGAGTATGACTTTGACGTAAAGAATATCTTAGGAAAAGAGAAGGTGGTTGACGCACTCAGCAGGAGGGTGCATGAGATACATGCTACATCCATTAGCATGTATAAATTGGATTTGTGTGACAAAGTATTAGAATTTTCCAAATTGGATCAATGTTATGTGGACATAAAGGAAACTTAACAACAAGATATTCCACAATAGAATTTGGAATGTTATGAGATAAGAGAGGATGGGATCCTCATGTATAGATGCAAAGTCTATGTGTCAAATGATCAGGAATTGAAGGGCCTGATATTTTCAAAGATGCATAAGGTTCCTTATGTGGGACATCTAGGTTACCGGAAGAAAATTTTCATAGTCAAGAAGCAATACTTTTGGTTAGGTATGAAAAAGGAAGTTGTCAATTTTATTGCTAGATGTTTTGAATGTCAAAAGGTCAAGGTTGAGCACAGACATCAACTGGTTTGCTAAAACCTTTACCCATTACTGAGTGGAAGTGGGAAGTTATAACCATGGATTTCATTACTATGTTTCCTAGGACTGCTAAGCAACATGATTCTATTATGGTGGTGGTGGACAAGCTTACTAAAGCTGCCCATTTTATTCCAGTGAAATCAGTGCACAAGCCAACTGACATTGTTGAGATATACACGCAAGAAATTTCCAAGATACATGGTGTACCTAAGAAAATTGTGTCTAACAGAGATTCCAAGCTAACCTCGAACTTTTGGAAAGGGATATTCAAGGGATTTGGGACAAATATGAAATTTAACACAACATATCACCCTGAGATAGATGGAAAAATAGAGAGGTTAAATTGGGTGATTGAAGAGATGATGAGGATGTATGTGATGGATAAGCCATGAAAATGGGAATACTACCTTCATTTGGTAGTTTTTGATTACAACAATGGGTATCAAGCATATTTAAATATGATCCCATTTGGAGAACTTTATGGTAGAAAGTGCAGTATGCATGTGAGTTGGGACAACCCAATAGACTACACAATAGTTGGGCCAAATCTACTTCGGGAAATGGAGGAGAAGATGGTAAAGATAAGGGAATTTAAAGGCTTCCCAAGACAGGAAGAAAATTTTTGCAAATAAAGGAAGAATCCAAAGAGAGTTTAAAGTGGGTGATGACACGTTTTTGAAAGTGAAAGGCAGTTGCAGTTCCTTGAAGTTGGGAAAATGTTCTAAGTTAGCAATGCACTATTATGGGTCATTTAAAATCCTTGAAAGGATTGGTCTTGTCGCATATATACTTGCATTTCTTGCATCCTTGTGTGTTCATAATGTTTTCCATTGTCATTGCTTAATAAGTACATACCCGATGCTAATCATATTATTGATTGGAATGTGATTCAGGTGGAGCAAGAAGGCGATTTTCAAATACAACTGGTTTTTATATTGGATCAAAAAATCAAATAGCTCCAAAATTGATTCATGGAGCTGGTCAAGGTCCAATGGACCTGGTACGGTCCTGAGGATGTAACTTGGGAGCATGAGGATGCTATGTGGGTAGTGTATCCGCATCTTTTTGAATATTTTTGAATTTTTTTAAGTACATCTGTATATGATGCACTAAGGACAGTGCATAAATAAGGGGGAGTAGAATGCAATGTCCTTGATATGAACCCTTTGTAATTGTACATATAAACTAGTGATTCTTGGTACCAATTGTAAATGTATATGTACATTTAGGATGGTGAGCCATTTTCACCTAGTTTTGATGTTGCGCGCACCTGAGTATGCACAGATAATTGTTATCAAGGATAGGGTGCACACATTTTATAATGTTGTTCACACCTAGGTAAGTGTGTGAGAATGACCTGGGAGTGTGCATAGAGTTGAGTTATATATATGTATATATATATGGCTATATATGTATATATGGATGGCTATATATGTATTGAGGTTGAAGAGCCTCTGTGATTATGAGGCTAGTGATCCAGGATGCAAATAAGCTAGTGCGCCTATCCATGTAAATCTAATCATAGTTATTAATATATTATTACATCTTTGCACACATATAGATTTAGATGAAAAGAGATGGGGGGTTGAATCCACTGAAAAAGTGAAAATGGGGTGAGATGTAAGTCTTAGGGAATATTTTATAATATTTATGGAAAAGGGTAAAGTGTTGGATAATTATTTTATCCTAAGTTTTTGGGGTAGGGAATGAGTCACCAACTAGATTAGGCTACTTTTGAAGGTGACAAGTGTTGAGTTGAAGGCATGCAATATATATTGTTGGCCTTAGTGTATTTTGGAGGGGGGGATTATTTATTGGATTCAATATTGTGTGCAGAGGGGGTTAGTTCTGAGCGAGGATGATTGTTACCTTATCTACACAGACAATATTGTAAGGAGTTGTGATGTTGTAATCAATGTATTGTTGTCGAAGAGGTGGGTTTTCAGGACCGTGAGCAGTCTCTCTAAGTGAGAGATTTGTTTTTGAAGAAGCGAGTTGTTACTGTTATAATTTTAGAAGTTAGAGTTATCTTCTTTAACATTCATTAATAATTTCATGTTAAAGGATCACTGAAAGATAAACAATAACATAAAATGAGATATATCATGGGAAACCCCCGTGGGGGAGAAAACCCAACAACAAATTCTTCAGTATAGATTCCTTCAACTAGTACAATGTCATGTTATATATCTCCACAAATAGACCAAGACCAAGATATCAAAGACCAAGAAACTAATATCTCATGCACTAGACCTCCTTTTTTATGCTCCAAATACACAAGAGAAGGAGAGTTGTGTGTATATACAAATGAGAGGAACTCGAACTCTATTTATACACATAACTTGACTCCCGAAAAGATGCAACTCTAAGAGGGGCCGTTTTGACTTTTACAATAAGGATAACAATAAATAATAATTTCTTTTGAGCCGATTTATACAATAAGATTACAATAACCTTTTGAGGTTTGACCAATAAAAATACAAAATAATATCTTCCATAGTTACATAAAAAATATCAACACTCCATCTTAACTAGGAAGGTATTATTTGATGCCACCGAAGCTCATGACCATTGTCTGTTGAACATATAAATCTATACATCATTGGATATCCATGGTACAACATGACTTCATAGCCAATGCATCCAAGGCATGTGGGTAGCTCCCAAATAGCTTCAACATGTCACCATGGTATCAACTACCCTGCAATACATTTGTACCTCATCATGTGCACCCCTGTGACTTCACAAACAATGCATCCAAGGCATGCGGGTAGCTCTCAAATACCTACAAGATGTCCCCAAGACATCCACTACCCTGCAATGCATATGTACCTCGTCACTCCCTCTGAAGAGGTACCATGCCAAGCTTGTCCATGAAGTGCTCAAAATTCATCCTCGACAATGGATTGGTCAACACGTCTGTAACCTTCTCCTCGATAGTCACGTGTTGGAGCCTCACTGCTCCTCTCCGAACCATATCCTTGATATAGTAATATTTTATCTCGATATTCTTTGACCTGTCATGGAACACCAGATTCTCTGAAAACTTCATGCAACTATGGTTGTCACACCAAATGCAGGGCACCTCCAATTTGAGACTAAATAACCCAGACAACAACTTTCGAAGCCACAATGCTTCTCTACATGTTGCACATGCTGCCACATATTCAGCCTCAATTGTAATGAGTGTTACACATGATTTCTTCCTAATGCTCTATGAAACCATATTGGAGCCTATACTGAAGCAATATGTTGAAGTACTCTTTCGATAAGGAATATTGTCGGCCCAATCTGAATTCGAATATCCATATAACCTGAACTCATATTCTGTCACATACCTGAGACCATAATCCAATGTACCCTTAAGGTACCTTATCACATGTTTTGTTGCAACCAAATGAACTTTCTTGGGCTACTCCATATACTGACTCAGGGTGTTCACAAAAAAACATATATCTGATCTCGTGTTCGTCAAGTACATCAATGAAACCACCATCTTCCTGTATAAAGTAACATCCATAGTCTCTGAAGTCATATCCTATAACAACTTCAGATTTTATACCATAGGTCTAGTCATTTCCTTGCAATCCAACATCCTGAACCTCTTCAGGTTTTCCATTGCATACTTCTCTTGATTCAGAAATATCTCATCTTGTCTCTACCATACCTCAAAACCCAAAAAGTAATGCATCATCCCAAGATATTTCATCTCAAACTCAACAACCATTGTTCTCTTACACTCTAAGATGAGTTTTTCCACACCTGTTAGAAACAAGCCATCCACATACAACAGTAGTATTACCGGACCATCATCCACAACATTAAATTAAATGTTAGGATCTACACTTCTCTTTGTAAATCCTAAGCTCGTTATAAAACTATCGATCCTACCATACCATTCTTTAGGTGTCTGCTTTAATCCATATAAATCCTTCTTCAATTTGCACACATGCATCTCCCTGTCATGCACCTCGAACCCTTGTGGCTTCTCCACATATACTTCCTCTTTTATTTCACCATTTAAGAAGGTTGTCTTCAAATCCATCTAATGCACCTTCCATTTCATTACTGCGGTCAATGAAAGTATAGTCCTAATCAAGGTATATCTCACCATGAGAGAAAATGTCTCCTCATAGTCAATGCCTTCCTTATGAGAGAATCCTCAAGCCAAAAATATATCCTTATACTTTTCAATACTTCCATCAACTGCATGTTTCGTTTTGTAGATCCATTTTTAACTTACTAATGATTTCTCCTTTGGTTTGGGGATTACATTCCATACATCATTCTTTACTATGGACTGATATTCCTCCCCCATGGCATCCTTCCATACCCTATTTTCTACAACCTCTTCATAACTGGATGTTTCTACATCCATGTTATCACACAAACATGCCACATAACTGGAATATGATTTTGACTTCTTACTTCACTGAGATATTTTTCTAGGGAACCATATCTTTCTGCATCTCTGATGAGCTCCTGTTACCAAGATGGTATTCTCTTGCGAGAAGGCATCTATGATGGCCTCTAAGGTTCTGTGATGTCATTTTCCTCATGAATGACTTCCTCTAGTTCAACTCCTTCTACCTATGGAACTATAGTAACTTCATTATCCTCCTCATAAACCTCTTTTGCACAGTCTTATTTTGATTTACTGAAATTTGCACTCTCATCAAAGGTGACATCTCAACTAATATGAACTTTTCGGTGACTGGGAATATATATGTTGTATGCCTTCAATGTGTCACTGTGACCAACAAATATTCCATTCTTTCTAGATGGATCCAATTTTTTCCTCTTTTCCTTGGGGACATGCACAAATACGGGGCAACCAAATATCCTTAGATGGCTGAATTTCGGCTTCTCTCTTGAAAACATCTCCTCTAGTGTCTTGTTTTCAAGTACTTTTGGGGGAATTATGTTCTTCACGTACACTGTAGTCTTTTCTACTTCTTCCGACATATGCATATGTAGATCTTGATCATGGATCATAGCCTTCACTGCTTCCATGATTGTTGGATTTTTCCTTTCTTCTACTCCATTCTGCTGAGGATTATAGGGAGTAGAAAGCTCCCTCTTAATCCTAGATTCCTTGAAATTTCTTTGAATTCCTATGAAGTGAATTCTCCTCCATTACCTAATTGCAAGGTATTTATCTTCCGATCTGTCAGTTTTTCTACTAGTGCCTTAAATTATTTGAATTTTCCAAACACTTCATTCTTTTCCTTCAACAAATAGAGCCAATTTTTATGTGAGTAATCACCAATAAAAGAAACATAATATACATACTTGTTTAGTGAAGTTGTTGACATCGATCCACACACATCCGAGTGAACGATGTTCAATACTCTTTTGGCTATGTTATCGTTGTTGGGAAAGGAGTGCTTCATGTTCTTTCCTTGTGTGCAACCTTTTCATACACCATCTGGTTTTTCCTGGATATCTGAAAGTCTCGTCACCATATTTCTCACACTTGGTAGGGTCTTGTAATGTAGGTGAGAAAATATCCTATGCCATAATTCACTAGGATTCACAGTGTCATGAATTCATGCTGAATCTAATCACCCTTTCAATTTGTAGAGTCCTCCCTCTTGAACTCCAATCACCACAGCATCATCAAAAGTATTCCCTCTAGGCCACATAAGAACTTGTCCATCAACAAATGCAACTCTGTAATCCTTCTCATCCAATGATGAAATCGACATAAGGTTCTTCTTCAATCCAGGAACATAGAGAAATTCCTTCATCTTCATTGGCTTTCCTTAGTATAACTCGTAGGAGGATTCTCCTACTCCTTTGATCGAATACTGATAGTCATCTCTCGATTTCACCTTATGTGATGAATCCTTATGAGTAAGGTTAGACAAGGAGTTTTTATAACATGTCATGTGCTTGGAAGCACCACTTTCCACCAGCCAAATGTCACTTCCATGAGTGACAATTCCTCTAAGGGATGAGATAAGAACATACTCCTCATCACTTGATTCGTCTTCCTTTGCAACCTTCTTGGTTGGCTCATTATCTTCAGTTGTATGAACATGATGAATTTTACCTCCTTTCTTTTCCCTTGGTCTCTGAAGGAGGGAGCAATTCCTAGCAATGTGTCCCTTTTTCTGACAATAGAAACATCTGATATGGTGAGGAGGGTTCTTTCTTTCTCTTTCCTTTCTTGGTGTGGATGGTGGGGCTTGATCATCATCTGTTATCCTCTCTTCTCTTGCTTCCATCCTTGCTTCTTCTTAGTTGCAATCTTCCCATAGCCTACTAAACTTGGGTAGCTTCCTTCTTGAGCATATCCCTTGAATAAATGCATCTCATGACCTTGGGAGGTCATTCCAGGTGGTCATCGCCATTTATTCTCCATTCACTGTATCACCAATGGATTCTATCTACTCCTTGATTTGGTTCACTCTTGAGAAGTAAGAGTGGATGGTTTTTGAATTTTGCATCCTCATGTTCTTTAACTGAGTTCTCAAGGTGATTCTTTAGTTGATGTTGTTTCCTTTAAACAGTTGGGTTAATGCATACATCATTTGTTTCGGAGTGGATAATGAAGATATGTGATGAATAAGATGGTCCTTAATGGAGTATGCAATAATCCTCTTTGCTTTGACCATATCCTTCTTGTGCTTTGATTTAGCCTCATCTCCCTATGGTTCTGAAACCTATTCTTTAGTGAAATTTTCTAGATCATGTTCTTTTAGGAGGAGGGATACTCTGTACCTATAGGCTATGAAGTTTTTATCTCCTTTCGACTTCTCATCAATCTTGGTTCTAGTAGTCGTCATGCCCCTAAATCACAAATTATGCATTATGAAGATCTGATCTAGGGATAATATGTGCTCCAAAAGGGCACACTTATTGGTGATATTGTCTTGTCTAGAAATTACTCCTATCAAGAAAAATGACTCTTTTTTTCTTCTATATCTTCCAGTTGTCTTCTATTCATGCCTGCTCTGATACCATGTTATAATTTTAAAAGTTACAGTAATATTCTTTAACATTCATTAACAATTTCATGTAATAGGATCACTAAAAGATAAACAATCAAAGAACACAAGATATATCCAGGGAAACCATCATGGGGGAGAAAACTGAGCAACCAATTCTTCAATATAGATTCCTTTAACCAATACAATTTCATGGTATAGCTCTCCACAAATAGACCAATACTAAGACACCAAAGACCATGAAACCAAGACCTCCTATGCTAGACCTCCTTTTCTATGCTCCAAATACACAAGAGAAGGAGAGTTGTGTGTGTATACAAATGAGAGGAAACCAACCTCTATTTATACACATAACTTGACTCTCGAAAAGATGCAACCCTAAGAGGGGTCGTTTTGACTTTTACAATAAGGATAACAATAAAATAATAATTTATTTTGAGTCAATTTATACAATAAGATTACAATAACCTTCTCGAGGTTTGACCAATACAAATACCAAATATTATCTTATGTAGTTACATAAAAAATATCAACAGTCAGGCCCATGAGCATATTCTCCAGGTGAGAGTTTTGTTGAGAATTGTTCCCCAGTGCATTGGGCATTAGTCATAGGGCTTAGAGACTTCCTTCTCGGCCTATTGTTAGTAATCCTAGATGGGAAGTGGGGCATCCAAAGGACTTTTGAGTAGAGAAGGGACACACTTCCTTGGGTGTGACAAGTACGCAGGGAATGAGGGAATGTAGGCTAGTTGCAATAGAAGACACCTTGGACTAAGCAATTATGTTGAGAATAAGACCTTATCCTGTCACTACGAACCCTTTTTTCCTTGGTGGAGTTAAGCCCCAGCTCAAGGGTGACTTGTTGTTGAAATCTTATGAGCAACAAAGTCTATGGTTGGGAGGAACGTCTAAGTACTACGCGCAATTGGTGACTTTCATAAAATATATGTGTTCTTTATGTGTTTGTATGATTTGTTATGTCTGTTTTTATCTATGCTTGATATGGGTTAATTATTGTATGTTGTCGCATATAAGTAGTTGATGTTGTTATGTTTAATGTTGCTTGCACATGTAAGTGTGGTGTTGATAGTCATTATTGCATTCGTGCATGGGTATAACAATTATTGATAGTTTTTCCTGTTAAGTTATCCTTGATATTGGTCATGAGTCTCCAAGGAAGGAATTGAATAGTCGGGTGCGTAGAAAAGTAGCCTGTGTGTATAGGAGGCTTGAACTTGTGTATGCGTTCAGGGAATCAGACCCCATGCACAAGGAAATCATAATTGGTGTGTGACACCAGGGTGGTTGTGCACATCGTTGTGTTGTGTGATGAGTATGTTGGTGTGAGCAGTTGTTTGAGTTACTTCCATTGCTTAAGGTTGTGTTAAAAGAATAAAGTTAGTGTGGTGTGACTCAGTTTGAGGTTGAGTGCATTACTTCAAGTGATACTGCATAGACTAGTGTTTAGTATATAATCTACGCAGTGGATTTTTTAGAGTAACATTGTTCATTAGTTATTGGGGATGTTACATTATGGATGGTATCAGAGCATGTTGTAAGTGTTGGTAACGAGAAACATTACAAGGTGGTAGAAGGACTCAGTTGGGAGACTGGGTACGTTACATAATCCATAAAGAGAAAAGAGAGAAGGTATGACTTACCATGATCTATATGTTGAGTTTCTATATCCTCTCACTCCCTTTGAACAAAGTAGATAGGAGGAGAAGATTTATCTTCCTTCAAACCTCCCCTCTCTTCTACATGCAATGTCTTTCTTGTTCCTTTCACACTATTTGGTAGCCTAGAACATGTCTTCTTGATCCAAAACCTAGTTTAGTCAATTTTCCTTCATTGTGAAGAGGAGGATATGTTTGATGCAAGTGAGAAATAAGGTCTCCCTCTCAATTTACCTTCTTCATTGAAGCCTCCTTCTCCTTTCATGATAGATCCTCGTCAAATTCCCAATGCCTTAGTGAAACTGAAACCCAGTGTGATCGGATGCCCCCAACATATCATGATTCATCTTGCATTAGTTCATGGATGAATGTAGCAGTGCACCACCCTTCATAATGTTTGGTTTACTTTCATTGAGCCTTTTGGAATTCTGAATCGATCTCCTACTGCACTAATGCTATGAGGAAGGAACATTTTCACTTTAGAGAATCCTTTGGTGTGCTTGATATCATTATATTTAACATGAGATCGTGAGTTTCCTTAAGTCTTTCTTGATATTGTTTG
>JZKD02S1813592.1:995995-1019976 GCA_000966675.3 Picea glauca
CATCAAGGCTCAAGTTGTAATCTTTACTTTCCATCAATATGATACAGTAATGTGTCCCTTTCCCATAAAGTTAGTTCCACTTTATTGTATAACTCCTTGATCATATACATAGATTAACTGTTGAATATATTGTGCTTTCTTCACTTCGGTTGGTTTGTATTGTTTTGATCTTGACTATATGAGAGCACTGGAGCAAAGCAGGAGCAACAAAGACCAAAGGAAGCGATCATAAGGTATGTTCTTTGATCGTGCCTCTTAGTATATTCAATAGTTAAAATCTAGGGAAAGAGTATCATTCTGTCTTGCTTTGTTCTAGATCCAGGTGGATCTAGGGAGATCGATTTGTGTCCGCACTTACAGATTTATCCAATAACAAGGTTTCATTGGCCCCTTGATCTGCCATCTCTGTCATCTCCAGGAAGAAACCATGGAGCACCTCCTAAATAACTATCTACTCAATGAGAACATCTGGAACCAAGCCACTCATCTCATGAGAAGAACCAATCGAGTTAAAAATAAAATCATTAGCACCATCAGGGAATGGGGCTCCGGTCCCTTCAAAAATCCTATCTTGAACAAAGCTTGGCAACTCTTACTAGGCGTCATAGTGTGGCAACTATGGAAAGAGAGGAATAGAAGAATCTTTCACTCCCAACCATCTTCTCCTACCCTCCTCTGGAATACAATCCTCTTGCATCTCCAGGAAACTCTCTAGCTACATTCATGGTTCAAGAAATACTTTCCCATTGACCCAGGTGAGCTCTCTATCCTCAACTCCTGGGGCTTATCGCTTTCCCACTCCACCCTTCCTCAACAACCCCCTCCATTTTCAAAAACCCTCAGTCCCTCCAAGTGGTTCCCCCCACCGCTAGGCTTCCACAAAGTCAATTTTGATGGCACATCAAAAGGAAATCCAGGACAGTCAGGCTATGGAGTGGTCATAAGAAACAGATTGGGTCAAATTCAAAGCCTAACTGCAAGAAATCTGGGGTCTCATCAAAGGGGTGTAAATGTCTCTAGATCAAAACCTAACCTGTCTGATTAATGAAGGAGACTCCAAAATCATAATAGAATTGGAAACAAAAATACTGAATGGTAGAGATCCAAGAAAAATCAGTCCCATCTAGCACCTCCTTGGCCCTCTTCATAGCTTCCAGGCACTTCTCAGGCCTTCTCTAACTCTAACCCCCTCACACATTAGGTGAAGTGAAAACAAAGTTGCAGACAGATTGGCCAATGCAGGAGTAGACTCAATGCAATAGATCAATATCCAAGATCCCAGGCAATCCCAAAGATCAACCCTCTGGCTCTAGTGTGAGGAGCTTGCCCAGCTGGATGGCCCCAATCTGAATGAGGTGCCACCTTTGTTTACCTAGAATTCCTTCCAAGTCAGAAATGATTTGAAGATCAGGGGAGAGGACTACTGTAAGCATCAGAGCAGAATATCATCAGTTGATAGAAGACTTCTGGACCTTGGCAATCAAGAGTCGCAAGGTCGAAGGATGTTGTTTCCCAAATTCGCGAAATCACGAAATGAAAAATCACAATAAGAAAGAAAATATCAGGACCGTTGGTACCAGAAGTGATCAAGACCATCGATCTGGTCCCATGGATATGACATGAGAAAAGTTTGGGATTTTGGCTATCAGGAGTCCAAATCTTGAAGGTAGCTATTCCCCAAAGTCGCGAAATGCGAAATCACGATAAGTGCGATCAGATCATGATCGTTGGAACCAGAACATATTTGGACCGTCGATCTGGTCCCATGGACATGATGCAAGGAAATTTCTAGATTTCGGCTACCGGGAGTTCAAAGCTTGAAGACAACTACTCCCCAAAATCGTGAAATCGTGAAATGAGAAATCACGATAAGCACAATCAAATCAAGACCATTGAAGCCAGAACAGATATGGATCGTCGATCTAGTCCCATGGATATGATGCGAGGAAATTTTGGGATTTCGACTATTGAGAGTCCTAAGCTTGAAGGAAACCACTCCCCAAAGTCACGAAAGCGCGAAATGTGAAATTGCGATAATCGAGATTAGATCAGGACTGTTGGCACTAGAAGAGATCTGGACCGTCGATCTAGTCCCATGAAAATGACGTAAGGGAATTTCAGGATTTCGGCTATTGGGAGTCCACAGCATGAAGAAAGTTGTCTTCCCAAGCCGCGAAGTCGCGAAATGAGAAATTTCAAAAAGTGAGAGAAGACCTAGACCATTGATCTCGAGGAAATCTGGACCATTGATCTATTCCTGATGGATTCACAGATAGCTCTTTGGTGCAAGCATATAGGCTACAAATCTTCTTTGTAAACCTTCATATGGAATTAATTTAAGGATCCACTTTTTATTCACAAAAAACAACATCCCCATTCTGTTGCAAAGGTTGACTTATGTTTATCCACTTGCGCAATGTTGATTTGGTGATATCCTGAAAATCTATCAGTGAATGAATACGCTTCTTGACCTCCTACATTTTCCAAAAATTCATCTGTGAATGATGTAGGAAATGGATAATTTAAAGAAACATCATTTAGTTTCCTCAAATTTGTGCATATTCTGATTCCCCCTCTCTTCGTTTCTTGAAATACCATGGGACTGATCCATTATGATTCTTCAATGGGTTCAATAATTCATGCTTATAATATCTTGTCTATCTCTACTCTCACCTTCTTCTTATACACTGAGTTCAATTTGTAGGGTCTCTATCTCACGGGCTTATCTTATGGCTTCAAATGAATCTCCATATCTCCTAAGTTCCCAACAATCCCTTTCATATTTGAAAAAGTAATTGGAAACAAGTCCTGATATTTGCGCAGTAAGTCAACAATCTTTTAAACTACTTCCTCACTCCAGTAGTCTCCTATGTTCACAAACTTGGGCTTATCTTGTGTTATAATATTCACTTTATGTTTTTTCAACTGTTTTGCATACACAATATATTCAAGTTGTGGTCCCTCTATTACATGCTCTCCTTCAATTTCTGGTATTTGCACATTTCTTGGGTCTTCCTCTTCTTGGTCTTGTTCAACAACATTATAAAAATGAAAAACTTCTTCAACTATCGCAGTAAATCTAGGTGCACTATATAAGGGAACTGATACCATCGAGTTTTCTGATGAAAAAATCTTGTTATTGATGACCTCCAAGGTTGAGTCAATCAAAGGAGAATCATCTTCAAAATAAAATTGACCTTGAAATTGTGAGTTAATTCTTCCCAATTTTTTGTTCCTTTGCACACTTCCAGTTCTATGTACTAGTTCTTTGGGTTTGTGTCTATGGTATGTACAAATAAATGTGTCCATTCTTGGTTAGGTATTGATCTCCATGTCATTGTGCTCTTTGTAACATTCTCGATAAGAAAGCTCAATATTGTATACTTCTACATAGTATCTTCATTCTTTGTCCTGAACTTGACTTGTAATAGCCTTCTGCACTATTGCCAATCTCTTATTCCATCCTTATGCACAACCCACCATCTTGTCAGGGTCTCTTTCAATGCGACATCTAAAGCTAGTAATATATGCTAATATTATATTTTCAATTCAAATTCTCTTATAAAATAAGATACATCGGTTAGTTTGTCATACCTCAGAGAACCACATACCTCAGTTCCAATCCATCGCAACGCATGAGTAATCTGAGCACATTTCCTTGTGGACACTTCATGCAATCTTTGTTGCCAGTTTTCTAAAGCTTCTTTTGAATCCGATGTGCATGAACTAATGATTCTCCAACTAAGTGCACCATCAATTGTAGGATTCACATAATTGTCCATCTGTGTGGTCATATTATATAGGTTATCGAGCTCTTTTCCATTTACTAGTTCTACATATATTCTTACTTTAGTAGGATCCAATTGCACAATAACGTTAAAGTATTCTAATTAAAATATCATCTGTCTCTTCTTCATATCAGTGACGTTATGGTTGTCAAAGGCCCAATCAAGTCCAATTAGTGTTGGGTAAGGGGTACTACCATCCACTATTTCGATCACTTCAAAATCAGGCAAGCTGTGCACTTCATCAATACTAACACTTACCGTAGTCAACCTTCCAATTGGAACAATTTTATGCTGATTTGATAACCTCAACTGAATGGGAGACCAGATCAGCTTTGACTTACCTATCATTTCCGATGTCCTCTTTGGAATGAAATTCACATTGGAACCTATATCCAAAACAATATTTTCCATATTGTAGTCTCCTATCTATGCATTGAGTCAAAACTCCTTATTCGTTCTTTTCTTGCAGTGCACCTGGTTAACTACTCGATGTGTGAAAGGTATCTCTTTCTCTTGGTCACAACAGATGATCATTCCATGCAACATACTCAAAGTATACTCATCTATCAATGGTTCTAAACAACTTCTTAAGAAACATTTCAAAGTACTTACCTTCTCAATTTTCCTTTCTTAATGGTCATAGACTGGTGGAATATCATACATCAATGACCTGTGATAAAAATAGGGCATGATTGAAGTCGATGCTATCCATTTTTCTCCTATCACTTATTCTCTTTCTTTCTTGTAGGTATCTTTCTTTTTTATAGGATCAAACAACATAAGAGGTTATGTTGTTTTCTTGACCCACCGGTGGATCCTATTTCCTTGATTTGTCACATCAGTTCTGGTTCTTGTTCCTCCGTTGGTAATTGATACTATCTTAGGTCATCTGTCATGCTCTTCTACAACTATCATCTATACATTTGGGTTCCTCTTTTATTTCCACTTTGTGATCAACTATGGGAAATCCTTTGTTGCATGGTCTAGATGTCTACAATATGTGCACGTCATTCAAGGATTCATAAAATATTGTGCCAAATGTTAGGGATGATTACAGTTATAACATACAATTTGTCATATTCCTCTATTATATCCTCCTCTTCCATGACCTCTGAACCCTCTTCCTCTTCCTTGATTATAACCTCTTGGATTATTATACTGTGAAATCCCTCCTTCGGATTTTTCATCTCCATGGACTCTATATGCATCAGCGATGCGTTCTCTCATCAAATCAAATGCGCAAAGTCCTTCAAATCAAATGCCTTCTAGTGCTATGATATTTCTACATCAATGGAAAAGTAGTAGGGTGGTGACCAATCATCTTGAAAATATCACACCATACCCCTAATGGATTTAGATCTCATGTATTCAAATATTGCTAAAATGTTGGACATTCATTCTTATGTTGAGCTTATTTTCTACATGTGACACATCATAATTCCTCGCTATTTTTGTTTCCTTTCACAAGTTCCTACAACTGAATAGTCATTGTTGCTAACAACGATTGAACTTGAGCCATCGTTGTGCAATTTTATCCTACTGAGATGCTTCCAATTTTATAGCAATTTATAGAGATTTTGACTGCGATGCAATCTTCTACTATGTGAAGGGTAAGTGTATATGCAATAAAAATCCTACAATAAACCACTCTCTATGTTGTTTATCTGGAATTTGGAATGTGAACCAATTCTTCAGTATCTTGAATCTTTGATCATAATGCCACACTCATTCATTCATTATCTTCTTGATCTCCTTTATCTTTGTAATTCACCGTGACTTAGACTTAGGTTTCTGGAACTATGTCAATAGAGCTTGTCTTACATATGCCAATGTTCTAGTTTGTCCTGCAGGTGTAGTAGTATGATATTTCATGTACCAAAGTAACACACGATCTCTGAATGTCGTCACCAACTGCACAATCTTTACATCATCATCCTATATGTTCTTCATAGTACATATTGTTTCACAAATGAACAAATCTTGTTCTATATCTTCTGTGTTGGAAACTTGGTCAATACTGAGAGGGGGGGTGATTCAATATTGGTTAATTATTTAAAATTTTAATAAATTTAACTTATTAACAACAATTGATAAACAATAGTAAAATTGAATATAAAATCAATAAAATAGTACAAGTTACAATAATGATTGGGAGACACCAATCTCCTTGTTCAAGGATTCAACCCTAGGAAGCACCAACTCCCTTGTTTTAGGGCACAAACCCTAGGAAGCACTAACTTCCTTGTTTTAGGGCACCAACCCTAGGAAGAACCAATTCCCTTTTTTAGGGAACCAACCCTAGGAATCACCAACTGCCTTGTCTTCAAACTTTAATCAGTAAAGGACATTAGTCCTTCCTTTCTCCACCCTTCCACCCTCATTACATAAATATATTGTCCTTACTTCCTTGGACTCTACCCTTCATTTTGATCTTCAAAATCAAACCCACAGAGACATCTTCTTTCCTTCATACATTTTCATTTATATAGACTTATAAAGGGTGTGATTTGAACCCATCTGTCTTTTGATAATGAAACATTGCACCCCTTGATTTAATTAACACAAATGATAACTTTTATTAATTGATTTTCGTACACCAACTTAGATAGTGATTTTCGTATGATGATTTTGGAGTGATGGGAATCGATTTTAAAATTCTATGACATGGGTTTTGTGCAAAACATCTCAAATTACATGACCCCCAATATATTTCCCCAGAACATGTGAGAGGCGATAGGTACGAGCATTTCTTTCAAGACAACTTGCCTATATTTTCCTTTTGTCGTCGAATACTAGATCGACTTCAGTACATTTTACTTTTTCGTGAATGTCTAAATTAACCTCCATATATATCCTTTGTTGGTGACTATTTAAAATAACCTTGAAAACATTTTACTTAATGGTATATATTAAAATAGCTTCCCTATCAACTTCTATTCATTAAAGATTTGACTTGTTCTCACCCTTTTTTTCGTATTTTTCTTCCTCATTCGACCAACACACATCTTTTTGGTTGACTTAACGTGGATAAATTTTTGCTTGAGAGATTTGAATTTGGTCATCCCGAATTTCTTTGGATGACTTTATTTCCTGACTCAATTTTATTTTGACGTTGATATTCGGGGTATTTTACTTTATTTCTACTCAGACCGACTCGACTTAGAGAAAAACCGACTTGAGTAATTCGATTTTAGATCGACTCGATTTTCTTCGGTTTTGACTTCTTGTACTTATCTGACTTCGACCTCTTCGATTTTGACCTTCTATTTCTAATCCGGATTTTATGAGAAGAATGAAATGAATACAGATTATTAACATATTGTTAACACAAAATAATAGAGATACAGTAAAATTGGTTTTCTATTCAATAACGAAATAAGCTGAATCTGTAAAATGCAGCGGAAACAAGCTTGTTGGAATGGTGGCGGCTTATCTCTGAGAAGAGATGTGACGGCTGTTCACATTCACAAGAAGAAGATTACAATGAGGATTTGAAGGAATTTTTACAATAAACAAGAATTCCAAAACCCTAGACATCCAAAAACCTAACCCTAGGAGATGAAGCGCCAAAAGTCATGTGGGCCCCGTTTCGGTAAGTTAGTAAATCAACTTCCCAGGGTCATAACTTTTGCATACGATCTCTATTTTAGGTGTGTGATAGCCCGTTGGAAAGGTATGGTCGAGGAGATTAATTTTGGGGGCTCAATCATGCCTTATAATATCATTGAGGAGATCAATCCTGAAAAACCTTCATTGAGGCCCTCAAAATGGCCCCAGAAGTTAAAACTGCTAAAACTAGTAAATTGCCTAAAATGTCAGAAAAATGTTTATAGCCAGTTGGAAAAGGTGGGTGGCCATCGATATCCATCTGGATCAATTTCGACCTCCAATTTATTTGAATTTGACCTTCAAATTATTTGACCTCTTCGATTTTGATCTCTGATTTCTTTGATTTCAACCTTCGACTTCAACTTCTTCAACTTCGACCTTTTTCTTCGACTTATTCAACTTCAACTTTTTCATCTTCTCACTGAGGTGTTTATACCATAATTATTTACATCTACTTGATCCTTTTTGTGTCAATTCCAATACCAACTCCATGCCCAACATTGACCATATTGGTCCTTTTTGTCATCAATGTCAACCCGATAATACCATGTCCAACATTCTCCCCCTTTGGAATTGATGGAAACAAAGTAAAACTCTCTATTTTTAATCGGGTTTGTACTTCTTATCCTCCCCCTTTGACAACAATGACAGAAGAGATTTCTTCACTCCCCCTGAGGTGATGGTCCCCCTGAGACGATGTTCCCCCTGAGGTGATGTTACCTCTATCCACATGTTTCTTTCTTATGATCAAACCTTTATAGTTTTAATGAGGTATGGGAATTACTCCTAATTTGTTCCTAAGATTTTCAAAGGTGCTTCTTGGTAGAGGTTTTTTAGAGATGTATGCTATTTTTTCTTTTGTGTCTACATATTCTAATTTCAACATTTTTGGAGTAACTTTATCTCTTAAGAAATGATATTTGATTTGGATGTGTTTGGCTTTTGAATGCATTACAATATTTTTAGAGATGTTTATGGCACTAGTGTTATCATAGTTAATAGTAATGGGATGATTGTATATTACTTGTAAATATTGTAATGTTTGTTTCATCCAAATAACTTGTGTGCAGCAAGATGAAGTAGCAATGTATTATACCTATGTTGTAGATAGTGATGTGGATGTTTTTTTCTTACTTAGCCATGCTACCAGGAATTCTCCTAGAAGAAATTCTCCTCCACTGGTGTTTTTCCTATCATTTATACTACCAGCCCAATCTGCATCAGTGTGTGCAGTTATAGTGAAGTATTTATCTTTTAGATACCATAATCCAAGTTCTAAGGTGCCTTTAAGATATATGAATATCCTCTTTACTACTTTTAAGTGAGTTTATTTAGGTGTAGATTGAAATCTCCCCATCAGTCTTGCAGCTTCCATGATGTTAGGTCTTGTTGATGTTGAATAGAGAAGACTTCCAACCATTGATCTGTACATAGTTTGGTCCACTTTTGGTGAGTCATCTTCTAGGCTTAGTTTACATCCAGTGAACATCGGAGTACTCATAGGTTTACTGTCTTCCATTTGGAATTTATTTAGCATTTCCTTGATGTATTTGGCTTGGGAATTGAATATTAATTTTTTTGTTTGAGTTACTTGTAAACCTAGGAAGAAGGATAGTTCTTCCAACATATACATTTCAAATTCTTCTTGCATTTTGGTTGCAAACTTTCTATTTAGTATAGTAAGATTACTTCCAAATATGATTTCAACTACATATACCACCACAATAATGATGTTTTGATCCTCAATTTTTATGTATAAGTTGTTTTAAATAGTCCCTCTCTTATATCCTTGTTTTTTCAGGTACTGATCAAGCCTTGAGAACCATGCTCTAGGGGCTTGTTTACGACCATACAGAGCCTTTTTTAGCTTGCACACATAGTCCTGATTTTTTGTTAACATGAATCCTTCTGGTTTCTCAACATAGACTTCTTATTCTAGTATTCCATTAAGGAATGATGACTTGACATCCATCTGATAGATTTTGAAATTTCTAAAACATGCAAATGCCAGGAACATTCTAATGGCTTCAAGTCTTGCTACTAGAGAAAAAGTCTCTTCAAAATCAATACCTTCCACTTGGGAATATCCCTTGCATACTAATCTTTCTTTTTTCTTTATGATCTTCCCATTTTCATTGAGTTTCTTCTTGAATATCCACTTAGTTCCTACCACATTCTTTTCCTTGGGTCTTGGAACTAGTTCCCAAGTCTGGTTCTTCTCTATTTGGTCTAGTTCTTCATCCATTGATTTTATTCAATGTTTAATTTTGTTGGATTCTTTAAATGACTTAGGTTCTATTGGGGATAAAATTTCTTGTTTTGAATCAAATGTGAGTTTCCTTCTTGTTTCCACTCCTGCATTTTTATCTCCAATAATATGACTTTCATAATGATTCTTCTGAACCCTTTTTGATGGGCATTTTGGCAATGGTGTTTCTTCATCATATTCATCATCAGTGTGGGGTTCAATTTCTCGAGGTTCTTCATCAACTTCTTCATTATGATATTCTCCATCACTTTTATCATCATATGTTGATATGTTCTGGGGTATGACTTGTCTTAACTTTAGATCATCTATATTTACATTGGAAATTTCCACCATTTTATGTAGTCTTGGGTTATAACATCTATAAGACTTTTTGTTAAGCGAATATCCTAGAAATATTCCTTCATCTTATATTGGGTCAAATTTCCCTAGATTATCCTCATCATTTTTGATGTAACACTTACTTCCAAAGACTCTGAAGTGTTTCACTGATGCTGGCCTACCAAACCATAGTTCATAAGGTGTTTTTTCATTGTTAGGTATTAATTGTGATCGTTTGAGTATGTGAACTACTATGTATAATACATCTCTCCAAAACGTATCTGGAAGTTTGGATTCATTCAACATGGTTCTTGCAACTTCTTGGACAATTCTATTCTTCCTTTCAACCACTCCATTATGTTGAGGAGTCCTGGGAGGTGAAAACTGTCTTTTGATTCCATGATCTTCGCAAAGATTAATGAACTCTTTAGAGGTGAATTCTCATCCATTGTTTGATATCAAACATTTAATTTTGAGATCTATTTCATTTTTTACAAAGGCTTTGTATGCCTTGAATTTTTCAAAGGCTTCTGATTTAACCTTTAGAAAGTATACCCATGTCATTATTGTTTAGTCATTAATGACCAACATAAAGTAATGTTATCCATGTATACTTTTAGTTATAGTATGACCACATAGGTTAGTGTGAACAAGCTCCAAAAGTCTTGAAGAAGAATTCTCTTTTGTCTTGAACCTAACTTTTGTTCACTTCCATATTTGACAATGTTTACAAATTGGTTTTGAAGGATTTATAATCTTTGTCAGACCCCTTACTAACTCCTTCTTATTTGATTTGATTAAGTTGTCAAAGCTTATATGTACCAACCTTCTATTCCATAGCCAACTTTCATATTCTTGACCTAAACAACATTTTTCTTCTCCTTCCATGTCAAGGATGTACACATTGTTGGATGTTCTTGGTGCAACTGTCACTAGCTTACCTATATATTCTCTTCCGATGTCACATTTATGAGAATAAAAGGTAAGTATGTGACCTTGATCACATCTTTGACTTACACTTAGGATATTATGCTTAGTATTTTCTACTAAAAGTGAATTTTGTGCTTTGGCCTTGTTATTCCCTAGGCTAACAATGCCTTTTCCAAGTATCTTGGCTGACACATTATATCCAAAGGTGACTTTTCCTTTTTATTTCTTTGTTAACTTGAGAAATTAGCTTTGATATCCAATCATTTGTTTAGAACATCCATTGTCTATATACCACTAACATCCTTTTTTTTCTGCATACAAGGCTAGTTTACACTCTATTTTCTCTAGGTTTTTCTTCCATATTTTTTGATTGTTGGGAATATTTATTTCTTTAACATACTTTGACAATATGCATTCACTGGGTTCATGTCCATAGTTACTACATTTGAGGCATTCCATATTGTAATCTTGTAATGGAGAGAACATATTATATTTTATTTTATCTTTATTGAACTTCTGACTTATTTGGACATTTTTTGGATTGTGCCTTCTATAGGCTTTACAATGTACTACTTTGTGTCAAATTTTTTTGCAGGAATAGAAATATCCAAGGAATATATATTGATATATGTTATAGGGATTTCTTCTTGTGATTGTATTCTTCTTATCATCTTTTTCTTTAGTAGGGGGTGGTAGTTTCTGTTTATTTGGGATGGTCTCCAATGGTATCATCCTTGCCTTATTATCTTCTCTTCTTAAGTGGATTTTAAGAGCATCTTCATAACTGATTGATCTTTTGATAGATCCTTGTGATGTAGAAGATGAGTCATGGGTGTATCCCAAACTATTTATTGTTGTTTGGTGACCTATGACTACTGAGAATTTCATCGAAGATCTTTGAACTATTTTAAAATTTTGATCCCTTCTTTTATTTCTCAAGTTCACCTTTTAACATCTAAATCTAATCTTATAGCTTCTCACATACTTGTTCTCTATCATTGAGTTTTTTTAAAATGACTTCTTCAATTATTTTAGCTTCTAGGAGTTGGGACTTTAATCACTGATGATATGTTCTTATTCTTTTATGGTTCTTGACATATATATTTCTCTTGATTGATCTGATTCTTCAAACTCTTGAAGTTGTTCCCTTATTATACTTTCTAAGTTCCTCCATAGAATTAATCAATTCTAATTCTAGGTCTACTTATCCTTCAAATTCAGAGTTTTCTTCATCATCTAAATCATTATTTTGAGTGTTCATTCCGATAAATAGAAGCTCTGAATCTTCATCTTCACTTTCTTCAGAAGAGCTATTGTCCTCTTTGGTGTAGAGATTCTTCTTCTATTTGTAGTATTTCTTTTTTGTTCCTTGTCTTACCCTTCTTATGTTCTTTATGATTATGAATTTATTCATCATCACTATCCTCCTGTTTGGGAAATGGACATTTGTTATCAAAGTGTCCAACTTTACCATAGTTGAAGCATATCAGAGGAAACTTCCCCTTGTATTTAACAATACCTTTCTTGAGTTTCTTCGTAAAGTTAGACACTTCTTCACCATATATATTTGATAAATATTCATTAGGTACCTTCTCTTGCTTCTTCCTTGATTTTGATGCCTTGAATGTTGTTTCTCCTTTTGTTTTTTTTTCTTGTCCTATTATCATCTCATATGCTGTGAGGATCCCATGTAATTCATCCACTGTGAGCTTATCAAGATATGGTCTATCTTGTCCCCGAGGTGTAGGACAGTCGGTGACGGAGTGTGTTGTTAAGCCACTCCGTGATGTTAAAGTCATCGGTTCGAAACCTGCGGGACAAAAAATCCAACCATGTTAAGGGTTGGTGTGGCTTAGGCCGGGTGCGATCCCCAGGTGATTTTGACGGCTTAGATGCCCCTGAGTCGTGGTTTTTCAAGCCACAGGTTAATCGCGTAGCCAATAGGTCTCGCACAAATTAACAAACAAAAAAAAAGATATGGTCTATCTTCAAGGGTAGAAATTTTGGCATCATACCTCATAGGTAATGATCTCAAGATATTTTGGACAATTGGTTTGTATTTTAGTTCTTCTCTTAATGATCTGATTCAATTGACAATTTCATCAACTCTTTGAGGATATTCAACTTTGTTTTCTTCCTCCTTCATTTCCAAATTTTCAAATTAAGTTCTATACATTTATAGTTTGGCTTGCTTGAATTTTTTGTCTCCTTCATATATGACCTTTAGTTTGTCCCATATCTCTTTTACTGACTTAGAGTGCATTACCTTTACAAATATAGGATTGGTTAATCCTCCTAGAATAGCATTGACTGCTCTTGAATTGTCATTGCATAACTTCTTTGTATTAGTATCAGTAGGTGGAGTAGATGGTGTAGTATAACCACTTTCAACAACTTGCCAAACAACACATCCAAGGGCGATGAGATAACTTTTCATTCTCACACTCCAGAATGCATAATCATTCCCTTTGAACATAGGTGATTTGTTGGAAAGACATTCCCTCTTGTTGATCCATTGCTTCAAAATCTACCTTCCAGTTTTTAGATTCTATAGAAGGCACGTGCTCTGATAAAAATTCTTGGAAACTTTGTTAGTACTGAGAGGGAGGGGGTGAATCTGTATTGGTTAATTATTTAAAATTTTAATAATTTTATCTTATTAACAACAATTGATCAACAAAAGTAAACCTGAATATAAAATCAACAAAATAATGCAAATTACAATAATGATTGGGAGACACCAATCTCCTTTTTCCGGGCTTCAACCCTAGGAAGCACCAACTCCCTTGTTTTAGGGAACCAACCCTAGGAAACACCAACTTCTTTGTTTAGGGAACCAACCCTAGGAGGCACAAATTCCCTTGTTTAGGGAACTAACCCTAGGAAGCACCAACTTCCTTGTATTCAAAATTTAATCGGTAAAGGACATTAGTCATTTAGTCCTTCCTTGCTCAACCCTTCCACCCTCGTTACATAAATATCTTCTCTTTACTTCATTGGACTCTGCTCTTCATTTTGATCTTCAAAATGAAACTCATAGAGACATATTCTTTTCTTCATAAATTTTCATTTATATAGATTTATAAAGAGTGTGATTTGAATTGATGTGTCTTTTGATAATGAAACATTGCACCCCTTCATTTAATTAACACAAATGATAACTTTTATTAATTGATTTTTTAACACCAAATTATATAGTGATTTTCTTATGATGATTTTGGAGTGATGGAAATGAATTTTAAAATTATATGACATGGGTTTTGTGCATAACATCCTTAGTTATCTGAAATGAAATTGGTTTCCCCATAAATTGTGTTAGGTGATAGGTAAAAGAGGTTCTTCGAAGAAAAATTGCCCATATTTTCCTTTGGTCGTCGGATACCAGATCGACTTCAATACATTTTCCTTTTTCATGAATGTCTAATTCAACCTGCATATATATTCTTTGTTGGTGACTATTTAAAATCAACGTGTAAACATTTTACTTGATGGTGGATATTAAAATCGGTTCCCTCTCAGCTGCTAGTCATTAAAGATTCGATTTGGTCTCACTCTTTGTTTATATTTTGCTTCCTCATTCGAATGACACACATATTTTTGGTTGACTTAATGAGGAGAAATTTTGACGTGAGAGATTCGACTTTGGTTGTCTCGACTTGCTTTGGAAGGCTTGTATTTCCCGAATCAATTTTCTTTCGACATCAATCTTCGGGGTAATTTACTTTACTTTTACTCGGACCAACTCGACTTAGAGAAAAACCAAATTAAGTAATTTGATTTTATATCGATCCGAATTTCTTCGGTTCCGACTTCTTCTACTTATCTAAATTTGACCTTTGACTTCTTTGACCTCTTCAATTTCGAACTCCGATTTGTTTTACTTTGACCTTCAACTTCGAATTCTTCAACTTCAACCTTTTTCTTCGACTTATTCAACTTCAACTTTTTCAACTTCTTGCTGAGATGTTTATACTAGAGTTTTTGACATCTACTTGATAATTTTTTTATCAGTTCCAATACCAACTCCATTCCCAACATTGACCATATTGGTCCTTTTTGTCATCAATGCAAACCCCATATTATTAGGTCCAACATTCTGGAATGACCCCATGAAATAAATGCATTATTAAAGTGGGATCTACTCCTTCCATCATATTCTACGCGATATTCCTCCTTGGTGATACTATTCGAAGATAGGTTATTGTACTACTTCCACTGTTTTGACTGTTATCCTTACTTCCCTTATTAACTACGATTGAAAAAGTTTCTTCATACCTTGGATATGAGCAAGAGTTCGTGGGTTTGATGAAGATTCTGGCCTGAGTGGGATCTTCTTCTATTGGACTGAGCTTACCTTCTATGCATGGTATGATCTAGAATATTACGCATGTTCTCTCTCTTCAAATTCATTGTGTTTCTCCTCTCTATCATCCACCTAAATCTCTTACCACTATGAAATACTCCAATATATTCATCGATTTCACACTCTTATTCTCTCGACATCATCATCCCATTTGTTCCTCATTCATTCTTCCCTACAACACTCATACCATTTCCTGGTCAACCCCTAGTCCCCCTTATGTGTGAAAGTGCTTAGCTTCTAGGGAAATAAGATTGCATCCTTGTAACTCCCTTATCACACAACAACATCTTAGTCCAAGTAGATAGTGACTTCAATTATCTTTCACACGTTCCTTTAAAGAATTCTTTTTCATTAGCACTATACGACTGAGTACAATCTATGGAAAATTCAGTAATGTAACCTACCAATTTACTATCCAACCATAAATCAACTACGTGTGATACCCGATTACTTATAGTATTGAATTTCCAAATTAACTCAGGATTCTAATTTTTCAGAACAATAGTGGAAAATATTTCATGTTGTTCAACTAACCTATGGATCCAATCTACTAAAATATTCAAAAAATCAACAAAGAAAATTTCATGCAAATCTGTAAACACATACCTCTGTAGCCATTTCTCTGCACTGATCCATGGATTTTTATTTTGATATACAAAAAAAATGATCTCATTCATGTCCAACCATTTTCCATTCTCCTCCTTAGTAGTTATCCACACCCCCCTCAGTTTAATATTACGGTCCTGACAACAGAACCATTTGTTGGTACACAATGGGAAGACTCAAGGTTCAAAATTAAATCACCAACAAAACCCTAAAGACACTGGCCCTTTCAGTATCACCCACAAGTAGGTGAAGTCTCACCTGAGGTAGCTATGGGGAGACATTCATCAGATTCATCATACTTAACATTCATTCATTAGACCATTCATTAGAGTCTATCCTAATAGGAGAAGAAAGGATGCATTAGAGTCTATCCTCGTTTAATGACAACTTCTTGAACTCCCATCATAGATCTAAGTTTGGAGAACTTCTAGTTTGCAAGAGACTTTATAAAAATGTATGCAACTTGATATTATGTAGTGAAAAAGACATAACCCAATCATGAATGAGATTTCTGATGAAGTGCATGTGTATATCGATGTGTTTGCCGCGTTGATATTGAACTGAGTATTTGGCAAGCTTGATGGTACTCTAATTTTTTCACTAGAGGGTTTTTCGAATTTGTTGTTGGAATACAAACTATGAAAGGATCTATTGAAGCCATAAGTATTCTTCAATTGCATTAATTGTTGCTCAGTACTCTACTTGTGCTGAAGAAAGAACAATATCTTGTTGTTTCTTACAAGCCCATGTGATAGGTCCCAAACCAAGGATGAAACAATAAATTGTAGTATACTTTCAATCATCAGGGTTGCTAACCCAATATGAATGAGTGAAACCAACCAATAAAGGAGTCCCCCCTGAGCTGTAATGTATTATGACATGAATTGTAACCTGAACATATCAAAGTACCTTCTTAACTACTTTCCAATGGATTTCATGTGGTGTTTTCATACACCGAGAAAAAATACCAACAACAAAGGAAATAGCAGGATGAGTATGATTCAAGTAAAAGAGGACACCAACTAATTGATGATACAAAGTGGCATCAAATTCAGAAGAAGTACAGGTGGAAACAAGTTTGACTCTATATTGGAATGGATAAGGGACTGGTTTATAATATTCCATGTGAAATCAATGAAGAAGGTCACAAGCATACTTATAATCAGAAATAAAAACTCCTTCCATGGATTGAAAAACTTGGAGGGCAAGGAAATAGTGCAAAAATCCTATGTCTGGCATTTCAAATTTCTTCTTAAGGTTGTATTTCACACAAATTAAAATTTTAGGGTCATTACCAATGAGGATAATATCATCAACATAAATAACACTGATTATGAGATGGCTTCCTACTTTCTTGGTATAGACATTTGGATCAGAGTGACATCTAGAAAAGATGGTGTCAAGAAGAAAGTTTTCCATTTTGACATACCAAGTTCGAGAAGCTTACTTAAGACCATATATATATTTCATAAGGTGACAAACAAGGCTAGAGTCATTGTGTAAATACCCAGGAGGTTGTTCCATTTAGATTTCATATTGAAAATCCCCATGCAAGAAGGAGGATTTGAGATCCATTTGACGAACCTCCCATTTATGTGAGGATGCAAGGGCTAGAATAAGGAGGATGGAATTCACTTTGTCTATAAGGGAAAATGTCTCATCATAGTCAATTCATTCAACTTGGGAAAATACCTTAGCAAGTAACTGAGCCTTGTGTCTTTCAACACTTCCATCTAATGCATACTTAGCTCTGTAGACCCATTTACATCTGACAAATTTTCTTCCTTTTGGAAGAGGTACAAGATCCCAAGTATCATTCATTATTAAATATCAATACTCTTCATTCATTGTTTTATCCCATTCTAGATGACCTGAAGCTTCCTCCAATGTCTCTGGATCACGAGTCTATGAAACTTGAGACAAAAGAGAAGAAGAGGCTCACTAGAACTATGAACGTGTCTGGTGTTAATATAAATGATCAATGGAAAGATCACTGAATGCTTCTCATGTTGAACGAACCCATCTAGGAAGCGATGGTGTTGGTATAGGTTCATGTTCAATGCACTCATGTGGAGGAAGGTGAGCAAGTGGAGGTGGATTTTCATCCTCACTGTCTTCATATGAAGAAGAAGCAACCAAAATAGGAATAGAAGAAGGCACAAATGCCGAATATGAATCACAGGCTGAAGAAGACACAAACATTGAATTAAGCTCGTAGACCAAGATATTTTCATCAAATTTAACATCTATTCTAATAATAATTTTATTAAAATGTAGTTAAAGAAGTTTGTAACATTTGACATCTTCAGAGTAACCAAAAAATATACACTTCTCAATTTTAGGTTGCAATGCTTTCCTTTTCTCATTAGGGAAGTGAGCCCACACTATACTACCAAATACATGGAAGTGATGTACATCTGGCTTAATTTTATTCCATGCTTCTTCCAGTGTTATATTTTGAGTTCCTTTGTGGGAGTGTGATTTACTATGTAATTTACACAGTTAATGGATTCCTCCCAATAATTCAGACTTATTCCCTTAGATTGGATCATACAATTAGTGTTGGCATGCAGTGGGAAGACCCAAGTTTCATAATTAACTCACCAATAAAACCCTAAAGATACCAACCCTTTCGGAATCACCCGCAAGTAGGTGAATTCTCACCCAAGGTACCTATGGGGACTGTAAGAACAAGGTTTCCATAGTCATGGAGGAATGTGAGACATTCATCATATTCGTCATACATAATATTCATTCATTAGACCATTCATCATGTGTGCAAAACCATCATATAACATATAACATATTCATATTAATCATTTATTTTGTCTAACCAATTACATATTTATACTTTTATATTAGGGCTTAGCCCATTGCAATGTGGAAAAATTGTCTAACTACTTCTAACTAACTTCTGCCTTTCACATGTATTGGACCCTAAAAATGCACTAATTGTCTTCCTTTCTTCCACATGTGTTTATCTTTAGCCAATTTTTCACGCGCTTTTATCTTGTGCTATTCCCAAAATTTGTCCCAAAATGTCTTACATGAACATACCCCCAACACTCACCTGTGGCTTGTCCCAAGCCACTTCAAGCCTTTTTCCACATCTCGATGAAACTTTGGAACATTTCGTTTCCAGTCACAACCTTTTCCTTTACTTGGGTTTCTTGCTACAAAATTTCCTTTGTTTTCTTTGCAGTAATGGGGCTCTTCAACTTCTCTACCTTCTCTTGCACCACCTGCTTCACGATGTCTTATGCAACTACAAGTTCCTATGCTACCTAGAATGATTATGCTTGCAAATTCTCTATCTTATGTGCACGAGCCTACTATTTTGTTCTCATTTTTTTTATGTCTAAGTCAAACTTCCTATTCTCTGCGATTGCAACCATATTTTCTATTTGTTCCCTAGTGCTCATCATCTCTTTAAAATTTTGTGCCTCCTCCAATGCAACCTGCAACTTCTTCTCTATTCCTTGCAACTTTACATCTTCTATTAGCCAATTTCGTACTTCTGTTCTTTCTTCATACAACTTGGCACACTCCTCCTCTAAGGTATTGATACTTTCTACTATTGTCGTCATTGTTTTCTCTCTTTTCTCCCTTTCCTCAGGTGGATTTCTTGGCATTATGTTTGTTTATAAGTCTACGATCTTTGCATGGAAGCCTTGAATGGATTCACTAATCTTCAACACTTGTTCTTATGGTGGAGTGTCAACTCCCATTGGTATCTTTGGGAAATTCTCGTACACTTCCTGCAATGCATTTTTCAACCTTCCTGCTCTTTTTTTAGCCTCATCCCACTCCATCATAAATTTGTTGTGTTCTATATGCAATGTTTCGTTATTATTTGTTACTTTAGTCAATTCCTTTGTCGTTGAATCTACGTGCAAATTTATCTTCTACGTGACACTTATCTACAAACCCTTTAATACATTCATCGAAAACTATGACAAGACTAAGTCAATATGAATTAATTCTTGTGCTTGCTCCTACATCTATGTCAATGGGAAATCTATAGCCCCTGATGATATCTTTATCATTCAACTCTCTACTGACACTTTTGATGGGTGGGAGGTCGTCATCCCTTCTTCTATCATATTTGTTGTAATCTTCTTCTACTCTGCCTCTGATCCTTTCTTTGGTGTTATTTTGTATGCTTCCAAAAGCTAACATAATGAAGCTATATTCTCCTGCACATATGTTTGTATCTCTTCTTGTTTCCACACTGACAGTGAAATTCTTCATCTGTCACTTCCTTCACTTGATCACCTATCTTCTCTAAGTAATCTTCTATCAGGGCCTGGGTGGCCACTTCCTTGAATGCTTTCCTCTTCTTTAATTGGTGTACTGGATTTCCCTTATCATTCTCTTTCCTATTCTCTCCATGGCATGATACTGTCTTCTGTGTTTCTCATGTTCCATTTCCTTCTCCTTCATGTTCTTCTTATTCTTCTTCTCCTTCTTTTTCTGGCTCGTTCTCTGATTTTTTGTTTCTTTATTTTTGGTACTGGGGTTTTCGATTCTTCTTCCCAATATTCCATAATATGCCCAACCTCATCTTCTTTAAACCTGTATCTTCTCAATAGCCACTGCTGATTTGGGTCCCTCTTGTCTTTAATATACATGTGGTTTCTTCCTTCTTTAAAATGTATAATCCCCATGTATGCTTCCACTACCCACGGTAGTATGTGTGATGTATCTTGAATGCTCTACTGAATTTCTTCTTTGTAAACATATAAAGTAATTTTATTATCCAAATGTGTTCCCTTGTGCATAATATACCACAAATTCATATATCTCACTGCTAAACATGGTTTCTTCGCATCTCCTAGAAATTGAGTGTCCTCTGATTGTCTCCAAGCCACTAATGCAATCGATATCAATATCCATGCACAATGGAATTCAATTCCCTTATCTTGTGCCTACATGCAATCCATCAAAAACTGGTTCAATAGGAACATCACACAGTTCAATTGTACTCATGCGACACACTTTTCAGTTTTTGCTATTACACATGATGTTACTTGATATTTGTGACATTTTCTCAACAACTTACAGGACTAAACCTATGTCATGAAGATGACTATATCATTATTAATACTTACAACATCCAAACCACGTGCTCCTCTGAATGTGTCATATTTATCCTTCATTATTTCTGTGAGTGCCTTCTCCTTTGACTTGTTTGTGAATAATGGTAGTGGGTCTTCCCCTGATGTTGGTAACTCGGTGATCCACATGATGATTTGAAGGTCTATCGACACTGGCCTATCTAATCATTAAAACCCTTCATGGACGCAATTGAGCAACAAATTGACACAGATGTTTATCTTCGCGCTCCTGCCAAAATGCAAAATGTCTGGCATATTGAAAATGCATGTTTTATCTAGCCCTGCTTCCCATTCATGTGGCTCTACTATTGCTGCTTAGGAATATAGGGTGAGCTTTATGGTCATGTACTTATCTAGTGCCAACTCTAGAAATTTTTTAATATCTATCAAGTCTTGGTATGCATATGTCAGATTCCCTACTGTTCCTAACACTGTTGGCAAGTTTTACAGGTAGCGTGTGCTTGTCATTGATGGCAAGTACAGTAGAGATGATGGATTAAGTACACCAATGATGATTCGCAGTGAAATGATAATCGGGGAAGAGCAGCAACAGTGATTGTTGGATCAACAATTTAGAATTCCCGATGGCTGTCAGATCTCAATGTAGACAAGAAGAGCGCGCTGAAGAGGAGGATAGATCTCAGGCATTAAATCCAAGCACGGGATCCGATCATCGTTGGATCAAGGAGAACCTGCACATCCTTTAAAGTGCAAGGAGTAGTGGGCTCAAAAAATCCCAAAAGAAGGAGGATCGTCCATCATCAGGAAGGACACATGGGGAAAGATCATTAGTTCGTTGGCTGGAGAGTCAAAGGAACGGGGTTCCCTAACCTCTTGAAATTGTGATATGCAGACTCGCGACTTAATCTGAGCCGTCAGATCAAGGTTTTATCTGGACCGTTGATCCCAGTCCATTTCGGAGTTTTATGGATCGAGAGTTGGAGATGCCAAAGAATAATAACCACAAGAATCCCAAAATCACGATATGCGGAATCGCGACGTAATCTGAGCCGTCAGATCAAGGTTTGATCTGGACCATTGATCCCAGTCCATTTCAGAGTTTTACGGATCGAGAGTTGAAGATGTCAAAGAATAATAACCACAGGAATCCCGAAACCGTGATATGTGAAATCATGACTTAATCGCAACCGTCAGATCAGGATGTGATCTGGATCGTTGATCCGACCCTAGTTCGGAGTTTCGTGGATTGGGACTTGGTAGTGACAAAAACACTGAACATCAAGAATGTCGAAATTGTGAAATGCAAAATTGCAAAATGATCTCAGCCGTCATATCAAGTGTTGATCGGGACCATTGATCCCACGCCATTTCAGGGTTTCGGGGATCGCAACTTGGAGAGTCAAGATGCCTCATCTCCAGATTCACAAAATGCGAAATCGCGAAAGTGCCTTATGCATAAGGCTGTGGTCACAGCCCTTGGTCACATCAGTGAGAGATGGAGGAAAGAGCTAGAGAAACCAAGCTCCTTTTTGGGGATCGCGACTGGGGATGTCAAGAGCCATGGTCACACGAATGTCGAATTACCGAATGACGAAATGCCAAAATGAATGCAAGATCCCATGGAATCAATCCAATGGTGCAGGTGAGTTTGAATAAGATCGGAGGGCTATTATAGCACAACACAGTGTAACTGCTAGAAACCACTGATGGTTTCAGCTAGAGGACTCGAAGACACTTGGAGATGATTGACAGAGAAGGTGAAGAGCCTCTGAGAATATTCAAGAGGGATGAAGATGTTCGTGGAGGTGATTGATAGCTGGATGAGCATTGAGGCCTGTAATTGGAACAGAGAAGGTGAGCTCGACTGTCACAAAGAAGACAAAGAGTCTCAAACTACCATAGAGGCTGAGGAATCTCAGTGCAACATATAGTGATGTTGAACGAGTGGAAAACGACCAGAGAAGCTGAAGAGTCACGATGATGATCAGATAGAGAACTCAAGTTGCAGAGGAATTTGGCGTGGAGTGAGCATGCAATGGCATTGTGAATATTGCATGCACAAAGACAAAAAAGACTATAAGTATGATAGAAAAAGAAGAGATAAGGGTTGTCGTTGTGTAGGAGAATAGAGGTGTGTACCAGGAGGGAGAACGCGGGAGCGGAATACACAATCGAGGAATGGTGCATTGAAGGGATATGGTGCATAGAGCATAAAAGGCTGAAGAATAGAAAGGGATAGAAGTGTGCAGAAGACACTAATGCAGACAGGGCAGAGCAGTGTAACAGAGCAACAACATGGATGGTAAGCCATTGAATAATTTTATGTCGTTGTAATAAGTTTAGTAACAAAGAATTTATAATTCAGGGTGGTTGGGAGGTGCTAGGGAGGAATGGTGTCCTCAAAGGTTCAAATGGGTGCTTGAACACAGGGAGTTGGTGCTTCCTTATAGTTGGTACTAGAGAACACAGGGAGTTGGTGCTTCCTTCTAGTTGGTACTAGAGAAACCACGGAGTTGGTGCTTCCTTCTAGTTGGTGCTAGAGAAACCAGGGGATTGGTGCTTCCTTCTAGTGGGTGCTAGAGAAAATAGAGAGTTGGTTCTCTCACCAAGTTGCAGCTTGAAAAAATAGAGGTTGTAGCCTCATAATGAGTTGGTGCTCATATGTATGATAATGTAAAGAATGTAGATAATACTTACCATATAAAGAAAAAAAAGAGGTTTTTACCCTGTATGGGTTTCCTCAGGAATTATCTGTCTCTGTCTTCTCATATATGTGACTGATGCTGAATGTGCCTTTGTTTATTTCCCATTATTGTGATCATAATTGAGTGCCCAATAAAGATTTTTGAAGAAGCATAATTGTTTAAGCACGGTAACAACTGATTCACCCCCCCCTCCCTCTTAGTTGTCCAACAATTAGTATCAGAGCCGACCCCTTTTATCTAAGGGTAGATCCTAGAGCTTAAACATGTCAAGCCATGAAGGAAATTCAACCAATAAGGCCCCTCTGTTCAATGGAA
>JZKD02S1813592.1:1023309-1042400 GCA_000966675.3 Picea glauca
AATGGATGTCAAGTCATCCTTTCTCAATGGATATTTAAGTGAAGAAGTCTATATGGAACAACCAGAGGGTTTCAAATTGTCTGATAACCCTGACTTAGTATGCAAGCTGAAGAAAGATTTATATGGTTTCAAACAAGCCCCTTGAGCCTGGTATCACAGATTGGATACGTATCTCAAATACAAAGGGTTCAAGAGAGGAACAATTGTCAACAATCTATATATTAAAATAGAGGATAATGATTTGCTCATCGTACTAGTCTATGTAGATGACATCATCTTTGGATGTAATAAGAATTCACTGGTACAATGGTTTGCTTCTGCCATGGAGTCTAAATTTGAAATGTCTATGATAGGAGAACTGTCATTTTTTCTTAGTCTGCAAATTACTCAGAGGCCCAAAGGGATGCTCATTTCTCAAGAAAAATATCTAAGAGAAATGCTGAAAAGGTTTCAAATGGAAGATTCTAAACTTGTGGGTACACCTAGATGGTAACTGGATGTAAATTAAGCAAGGATGATGATTCACCTGATGTTGATCAAAGCTCATATCGATCAATGATAGGAAGCCTGCTGTACATCAAAGCATCTTGCCCAGACATAATGCATGTTGTAGGAATGGTAGGACGATATCAGGCTGCACCCAAACAAAGTCATTTGAAAGCTGTCAAAAGGATATTTAGATATTTAAAAGAAACAATGACTTATGGTCTGTGGTATCCCAGAAATCAGAATTTTCAGTTAACTGCTTACTCAGATGCAGATTGGGCAAACTGTGTCGATGAGAGAAAAATCACCAGTGGAGGAGCATTCTTTCTGGGTGATTCTTTAGTAGCATGGCTTAGTAAAAAGCAAGGTTCCATTTCTTTATCAACCATAGAGGAAGAGTACATTGCTACTGCTACCTGTTTCACTCAGGTATTATGGATGATTTAGACACTTGCAGACTTAGAGGTAAAATACACTGCACCGATCCCGATTCATTGTGATAACACTAGTGCCATCAGTGTGTCTAAAAATCCTATCTTCCACTCCAAGACCAAGCATATTCCCATAAAATATCATTTTATGAGAGAGCAGGTCACCAATCAGATTGTTCAGGTCCATTACATTCCCACTACAAAACAAATTGCAGACATATTTACTAAACCCTTAGCCAAGACACCTTTTGAATATCTCAGACAGAAGCTGGGTGTCATTGCATCTCACACCTAAAAGAGTCCATCTTTTTAGTGGGAGTTTTGTATTTCTTGAATATCTAATGCCTCCTAAAATTACTGCAACAGCTCAGGGGGAGCATGTCTCTTTATTGACATTGATGTCAAAGGGGGAGAAAAGAATTCAGGTGCCTTAGTTGCCATCAATGACAAAGGGGGAGATTGTTGGCATGTTTTACAGGCGGCACATGCTTGTCATTGATGGAAAGTACAACAACAATGATGGCTTAAGTACAACAACGATGATCCACAGTGCAGTGATAATTGGGGAAGAGCAACAACAATGATCGTTGGATCAACAATTCAGAATTCCCAATGGTTGTCAGATCTCAATGTAGACAAGAAGAGCACGCTGAAGAGGATGATAGATCTCAGGCATTAAATCCAAGCGCAGGATCCGATCATCGTAGGATCAAGGAGAACCTGCACTTCCTTTAAAGTGCAAGGAGTAGTGGGCTCACAAAATCCCGAAAGAAGGAGGACCGTCCATCATCAGGCATGACACGTGGGGAAAGATCGTCAGTTCGCTGATTGGAAAGTCAAAAGAACGAGGTTCCCTAACCTCTCAAAATCACGATATGAGGATTCGTGAATTAATCTGAGTCATCAGATAAAGGTTTGATCTGGACCATTGATCCCAGTCCATTTCAGAGTTTCCCGGATCGAGAGTTGGAGATGTCAAAGAATAATAAACACAAGAATCTCGAAATCGTGATATGCGGAATTGTGACTTAATCTGAGCCGTCAAATCAAGATTTGATCTGGACCGTTGATCCTAGTCCATTTCGTAGTTTCGCGGATCGAGAGTTGGAGATGCCAAAGAATAATAACCACAAGAATCCCGAAATCGTGATATGCGGAATCACGACATAATCTGAGCCGTCAGATCAAGGTTTGATCTAGACCGTTGATCCCAGTCCATTTCGGAGTTTCGTGGATCGAGAGTTGAAGATGTCAAAGAATAATAACCACAGGAATATTGAAATCGCGACTTAATCATAGCCGTCAAATCAAGATGTGATCTGGATCGTTGATTCGACCCCAGTTCGGAGTTTCATGGATCGGGACTTGGTAGTGAAAAAAACATTGAACATCAAGAATGTCGAAATCGCGAAATGCAAAATCGCAAAATGATCTGAGCCGTCAGATCAAGTGTTGATCGGGACCGTTGATCCCATGCCATTTCGGGGTTTTGGGGATCGCAACTTGGAGAGTCAAGATGCCTCATCTCCAGATTCACAAAATGAGAAATCGTGAAAGCGCCTTATGCATAAGGCTGTGGTCACAACCCTTGGTCACATCAGCGAGAGATGGAGGAAAGAGCTAGAGAAACCAAGCTCCTTTTCGGGGATCGCGACTGGGGATGTCGAGACCCATGTTCACACGAATGATGAAATGCCTAAATGAATGCAAGATCCCATGGAATCAATCCAACGGTGCAGGTGAATTTGACAAGATCAGAGGGATGTTGTAGCATGACACAGTGTAACTGCCAGAAACCATTGATGGTTTCAGCCAGAGGACTCGAAGACACTTGGGGATGATTGACAGATAAGGTGAAGAGCCTCTGGGAATCTTCAAGAGGGATGAAGATGTTTGTGGAGGCGATTGACAACTAGATGAGAATTAAGGCTTGTCACTGGAACAAAGAAGGTGAGCTCGACTATCACAGAGAAGACGAAGAGTCTCAAACTGCCAAAGAGGCTGAGGAATCTCAGTACAACATATCGTGATGCTGAACGAGTGGAAAATGACCAGAGAATCTGAAGAGTCATGATGATGATCAGACAAAGCACTCAAGTTGTGAAGGAATTTGGTGCAGAGTGAGCATGCAGAGGCATTGCGAATATTGCATGCACAAAGACAACAGAGACTATAAGTATGCTAAAAAAAGAAGAGATAAGGGTTGTCGCTGTGTAGGATAATAGAGGTGTGTACCAGGAGGGAGAATGCGGGAGCAGAAATACACAATCGAGGAATGGTTCATTGAAGGGATATGGTGCATAGAGCATAAAAGGCCGAAGAACAGAAAGGGATAGAGGTGTGCAGAAGACACTGATGCAGATAGGGCAGAGTAGTGTAACAGAACAACGACAGGGCTGGTAAGCCATTGAATAATTTTATATTGTTGTAATAAGTTTAGTAACAAAGAATTTATAATTCAGGGTGGTTGGGAGGTGCTAGGGAGGACTAGTGTCCTCAACGGTTCAAGTGGGTGCTTGAACATAGGGAGTTGGTGCTTCTTTCTGGTTGGTACTAGAGAACACAGGGAGTTGGTGCTTCCTTCTGGTTGGTACTAGAGAACACATGGAGTTGGTGTTTCCTTCTAGTTGGTACTAGAGAAACCAGGGAGTTGGTGCTTCCTTCGAGTTGGTGCTAGAGAAACCAGGGGGTTGGTGATTCCTTCTAGTGAGTGCTAGAGAAAATAGAGAGTTGGTGCTCTCAGCAAGTTGCAGCTTGCAAAAACAGAGGTTGTAGCCTCACAATGAGTTGGTGTTCATATGTATGATAATGTAAAGAATGTAGATAATACTTATCATATAAATAAAAACAGAGGTTTTTACCCTGTATGGGTTTCCTCGGGAATTATCTGTCTCTGTCTTCTCATATATGTGACTGATGCTGAATGTGCCTTTGTTTATTTCCCATTATTGTGATCATCATTGAGTGCCTTGTAAATATTTTTGAAGAAGCATAATTGTTTAAGCACGGTAACAACTGATTCACCCCCCCCTCTCAGTTGTCCAACAAACACATCCTCCTCAATGATTACCCGCGGTGGGATATCTGGTTCAAAAAGTTCATATTTTGGTTCCTTTCATAGTTTAACCTACTTCATTTTTTACTTCCTCGGTGGCGCATACTCCTTCGGAAAATTAATTAGGATTGGCCCAGATGCTAATGCTCCTAGAGTTTCCTTGAATACATGTATCAATGTCTTCCTAGTCCATTATTTCTTCTATTGTGATGAAGCTTCTCCTATCTTTAGTGGTGCCATTGATGTCTGCAACTAACTCACATCTCCAACTTTCTTTCTTGGCTCTGTTAAAATCTCTCAACTTTTTCTATCTCTCTGAAATTCTCGAACAATAATAACCTTTCCTTATCAACCCTTCATATTCTCTTATAGAATGTCACTAGTTGTTTCTATTCTTCTTCATGCCCAAATTTTTAGTCTAATCCACTTACATTCACCTTCAATTATTTCCCCAACTCTTCATTAACTTCGTATCCTCCAATGTATCATATGCTAGATTTTCCAGCCTATCAAAATCCTCTCATCATTTTTCATTTATGATTATGCAACTCCACTAGCTCGCCGTCATGTTTACTCTTAAATTATTGTCCTATTATGTATGTTATTTAATGTGTTTCCTGCCTTCTACACAAATTTATATCTCAAGTCCATCCTCCTTCCTGCACACAATTGCTTCCTCTTTTCTACATCTCTGTGACATTTTTTGGTTTCTCTCCTTACTTAGTTTAAACAATACCTTATGCATAACTTCAGCCTTTTGTCTCTTAACTAAAACTCTTTTATTTCTTTTCGTCTTTTCTTTTGATTTTTCTTCTATAATACACTATAATATATATACTATGGTACACATACTGTGCGCTAAGACCAGTGCGCATAAGCATGACTTTCCCTATATAGTTTCAAGAGACTACCATTAACCAATCCTTCCACAAATTTTCCAGTCAGTTTTTCCAACTGGACAACACATGCTTCTATCACAAATTTGATCAGATATGGACCCGACTAATGCATATGAAACTTTGTAGGGTATTGTAAAAACTTGTTGTGATAAAGAAAAACTATGTCTCAAGTCTGGAACTTCTTCTGTTTAATGTGTCATTCATGCCAATATTTCACACACACTTTCTGAAATTGATGATGAAATCTTGTGACAGAACGGTTTTCTTCCAACTCTACTAACTCTGACAATATTTTCTTTACTGCGCTCGATTATGCAATCTCTGTCAATGCGAAAATGCGCATACTTGACACAATAAATTATATAGGCATAAGTGCTTCCTGGCCATACACTAATATGAATGGTGTCTTTCCTATCAACTTATTACTTCTATTCATGTACGCCCAAAACACTATTGAAATCCTCAAGTCCCAGTCGTATCGACTCACATTACACACCTTCATCGATGCATGCTCTAAGATCTTATTGAATGCTTCCATTATTCCATTTTCCTAAGGATGATACATTGTTCTCTTCTTATGATGAATATGAAATTCCTTTGTCGAATATGCAATCGTATTCTTGGGCATCCAAATCTTTTAACCACAGTTTCAAACAAAAATCACATAGTTGTCTCTGTGTTGCAATCTCTGACTAGTTCCACTTTAGCTCATCTAGTCAAGTAATTTGTCAAAGTAATGATGTATCTTTCTCCTAACCTCTTTGCTGGTGGATCAATCGGTCCAACAAAATCAATGGCCCATTTATCAAAATCCCATACTATCACTTGTATTAATAACTCCATCTCATATCTCCATGAAGACTTCCCAAGTCTCTGACAGACATCACATGTATGAGAAATCTTTTTCGCATATTCCACATCTTCCCCTGATAGTATGCACAATAAGTGATCATGTCTTGAATAAAATTTCCTTGGTTTCACAATTAGCTCAAAATCATATTTTTCAAACAATAATATCCATCTCCGTAACNNNACTGGCTTATTAACTAGGTATCGCAGCGCAGAATGATCTGTATACATCTTAAAATGTGATCCCAAAAGGTAATTTCTAAACTTTTGTAATGCATACACCATTTCCAATCCTTCTCACTCTATAGTAGTATAATTATGTTCAATGGTTGACAACTTCCTACTTGCAAATGCAGTGGGATGATCTAAATCTCCTTCTCCTGGTTGAGCTAGTATTGCACCTGCTGTTATAGAGGATGCATCAACATAAACATGAAATTCATTATTCCAGTCTAGGAATACTAATATCAGTGATGTAACCATTTTTTTATTTAGAGTGTACAAACTCTATTGACATTCCTCATTCCATTGAAACTTAACTTCTTCAAAAATTTCTCCAACAGGGTTGTGATCTGTGCATATCCTTTGATAAAATTTCTATAATACCTTGTATGACCCAACATTTCTCTTAATTGTCCCACTGAAGTAGGTGGTGGGAACTCAACAATCACAAATATATTTGCAAGATCAACTAACAATCCCTATTTACACACCACATGACCCAACAAGATTCCAAAAGGTGCACAAAAAATACATTTCTTCAAATTCAACAAGATCTAGTATTGCTTGCTCCTATCCAAGATTAAGCACAAAATTTCAACATGGTCTTTTGAAAGACTAAATACTATCCAATCATCAAAGTATACTTCTAAGAATTTAGTAATAAACTCTTTGAAAGCCGCGATAACTACTATTGAAAATATTGTTGGTGCATTCTTCAACCTAAAAGGCATAGATTTGTATTGTTAGCATCCCCATTCTATCGCAAAGGTTGACTTATGTTTATTCACATGTGCAATCTTGATTTGGTGATATCCTGAAAATCTGTCAGTGAATGAATATGGCTTATGACCTCCTACATTCTCCAAAACTTCATATGTGAATGGTGTAGGAAATGGATCATGTAAACAAACATCATTTAGTTTCCTCAAATCTACACATATTCCGATTCCCTCTGTCTCCTTGTATTGAACTACCATGGGACTGATCCATTATGATTCTTCAATAGGTTCAATAATTCTTTCTTCTAACATCCTATCTATCTCTCCTTTCACCTTTTTCTTATACATTGGGTTCAATCTATAGGGTCTTTGTCTCATGGGATTAGCTTTTGGATTCAAATGAATCTTCATCTCTCCTAACTTCCCAACAATCCCCTTCATCTCTAAAAAAGTAGTTCGAAACAGGTCCTGATATTTGCGTAGTAAGTCAACAATATTTTCAATTGTTTCCTCACTCCAATAGTCTCCTATGTTCACAAAACTGGGATTCTCTTGTGTTCCAATATTTACTTTACGTTTTTTCAATGGTTTTTCATACACAACATATTAAAGCTATGGTCCCTCTACTATGCACTCTCCTTTAGTTTTTGGTATTTGCACATTACTTAGGTCTTCCTCTTCTTGGTCTTCTTCAACAACATTATAAAAATGAAAACCTTCTTCAACTGTCACAATAAATCTAGGTGCACTATACAAGGGTACCAATACCATCGAGTTTTCTAATGAAAAATATCGTTCTTGATGACTTGCAAAAATGATTCAATGAAAGGAGCATCATATTCAAAATAAAATTTACCTTGAAATTGCAAGTTAATTCTTCCCAATTTGTTGTTCCTATGCACTCTTCCAGTTCTATGTACCGGTTCTTCGGGATCGTGTTTGGGGCATTTGCAAACAAATGTGTCCATTATTTATTAGGTATTGATCTCCATGTCATTGTTCACTTTGTAACATGCTCCACAGGATAACTCAATATTGTATACTTCTACATAGTATCTTCATTATTTATCCAGAACCTGACCTGTAATATCCTTTTGCATTGTTGCCAATCTCTTATTCCATCCTTATGCGCATCCCATCATCTTGTCGAGGTTGCTTTCAGCGCGACATCTAAAACTAGTAATATATGCTAATATGATATTTTCAATTCAAATTATCTTATAAAAGAATCTACATCGGTTATTCTGTGATACCTCAGAGGACCACACACCTTAGTTCCAATCCATCACAACAAATGAGTAATCTGATCATGTTTCCTTGTACACACTTCATGTAATATTTGTTCCTTGTTCTCCAAAGCTTCTTTTGAATCCGATGTGCATGAACTAATGATTCTCCAACTAAGTGCACCATCAACTGTAGGATTCAAATAATCGTCCATCCACGTGGTCATATTATATAGGTTATCGAGATATTTTCCCTTTACTGGTTCTACATATCTTCTTTCTTTAGTAGGATCCAATGGTGTAGTAACGTTCAAGTCTTCTAGTTCAAATATCATGTGTCTCTTCTTCATATCAGTGATAGTCTGGTTGTCAAAGGCCTGATCAAGTCCAATTAGTGTTGGGTAAGGGGTACTACCATCCACTATCTCTATCACTTCAAAATCGGCCAAGCTGCATACTCCATCAATACTAACACTTACTTCTGTCAACCTTCCAATTGGAACAATCTTTTTTTGATTTGATAACCTCAACTGAATGGGAGACCAGATCAAATCCAAATTACCCATCATTTCCTAGGTTCACTTCATAATGACATTCACATTGGAACCTAGATCCAAAATAATATTTTCCATATCATAGTCTCCCATCTATGCATTGAGTCAAAACTCCCTATTCGTTATTTTCTTTCGGTGCACCTGGTTAATTTCTCGATGTCTGAAAGGTATCTATTTCTCTTGGGAACAATGGTCGATCATTCTATGAAACATATTTAAAGAAGACTCATCTATCATTATCTATAAAAAACTTAAGAAACTTTTCAACGTACTTACCTTCTCAAGTTTTGTTTATGAATGGTAATAGACTAGTGGAATATCATACATCGATGACATGTGATACACATAGGGCATGGTTGAAGTCGATGCTATCCATTTTTCTCCTATCACTTCTTTTTGTGATTTCTTATAGGTCTCTTTCTCTTTTCTATGATCAAACAATGGAAGAGGTTCTTCTACTTTCTTGACCCACCGATGGATCCTATTTCCTTGATTTGTCACATCAGTTTTGGTTCTTGTTCCTCCATGGGTTATTGATTCTATCTTATGTCATATTTCATGCTCTCCTGCAACTATCATCTATACATTTGGGTTCCTCTTTTATTTGTATATTTTAACCTTGTACAATATTTTACTACAAACATATTTTCAATAAAAAAAAAAGATACAATGGAAAAAACACACATTACACAGAGATTTTTCCCTTGGAAACTCAAACTGGGAAAACCAACATATTCTATATGCATTCCTAGTGATACATTGTTTACAATAAAATATACATATAGGATACAATGACATCCAAAACCCTAACCCAATGACCTGGATTAGTCAACAACCCTAATTCCTTAACCGGAAATATAAAACCATCGGAAAAAACCATGTGCCGAAAAACTGCCCAACAATGGACATGGAAATTGAGGAGACATGAAAAATGAGGAAAACATGTGACACATTTCCCGAGGAAAAAATGAGACCTCCCCTCAAACCCCCATGCACTCCCAACACAACATAGACACTAGTTCTAGTCATGCAAAGGATATAACACATACCCAACATTCTCCCACTTGTTGTTTTCTTTGCATATAATGGGCTACAAGGTTACATAATCAACAGTCCAGGGAAGCAATGCCCATGTATCCTCTACACCAAGAGAACTTATTGCTTAGATATTTTGTTAATGAATCTACAAAATTCTTCAGAGTGTCCACTTTCGTCAACAACATTGTCTTTTTTTCAACCATGTTTCTCACAAGGTGATATTGAATATCAATATGATTTTTATTTGAATGATAAGCCATGTTCTTCGCTAGAAAAATGCACTTCGACTGTCACAATCTATCCTTACAACTTCTTGTACCAACCCAATACCTAAACACAATCTTTGTAACCATACTTCTTCCTTACTTGCATGGGTGGTTGCCATGTATTCAACTTCTGTAGTTGAAAGTGCCACTATAGATTGTCTTTTTCTCATCCAAATGATTTCTCCTCCAAACGAGTTAAACACATACCCACTTGTAGATATCCTGTGATCCAGATATCCTGCTTAGTCTACATCAAGAAATCCACGTATATCCAACACTCTGTCCAATTCTAGTCTTCCTTGGTAGCACAATCCATAGCTAGCAGTGCCACACAAATACCTGAAAACCCTTTTTACTGTTTTCCAATGCTCCTTCCCTGGTTTTGACATATACTTGCTCAAAACTCCCACTGCATGTGAAATATCCAGTCTAGTACATACCATTGCATACATCAAACTGCCAACTGTACTCATATATGGAACAAGAGACATGTCCTCCTCCTCTTCCTGTGTCTTGGGAAATTGATCTACAGATAACTTTACACCAACAAGAATATGAACCTTGACCGGTTTACATTCCTTCATATTAAACCTTTGCAATATTGTCTCGACATATTTTCTCTGATTTAACCAAAGTTTCCTCTTTTTTCGATCTCTTTTAATTTCCATGCCAAAAATGAAATTTGAAGCGCTGATATCCTTCATGTCGAATTTAGAGGACAACTGAGTTTGCACATTCTGGATAATCTCCTTGTTGTTTCCTATCAACAACATGCCATTCGCATACAAGAACAAATAAATCAAATGATCACCAATTAATTTAAAATACACACAGTGATCCTCTTTTCTTCTTTTGAAGCCAAGTCCCAACATATAAATATCAAGTTTTTGATACCACATCCTTGGTGATTTTTTTAAACAATACATGGACTTTTTCAACTTGCATACCAACTCCTTCTTTCCCTTCACAACAAATCCTTTTGGATGTGTCATATAGATTTCTTCTTCTAGATCCCAATGTAGGAATGTTGTCTTCACATCCATCTGTTCTACTTCAAAATCAAATGCAACAACAAAATATAACATAAATATTATAGAAGTTAACTTGGAAACAAGAGAAAATATCTCACCAAAATCAATTCCCTCAACCTAGGAATAACCCTTTGCTAATAAATGAGCTTTGTATTTCTCCACTTTTCCTTCCGCATTCAACTTTTTTTTTAAATACCCATTTTTTGCCAATGGGATTTCTTCCAGTCGACACCTCCACTAGATCCCAATCCTCATTATTGTCCAAGGTTTCCATTTCTTCATCCATGGCCTTTTTCCAGAGATTTCCATCCTCTAAACCCACTGTCTCCCTGACAGTTCTAGGATCATCATCAGTAATAGACAAAGCAAAATTTGAACGAAAATTAGATGGAGTATACCTTTCCAGTAGCCTTCTTTATTGAACAGATCTCCTCAATAATGGAGTATGAGGATCTTCATTTTTTGATTCCTTTTCTTCTGTAGAGTTTGATTCATCATCCTTTAAATCAAACTCTATTTTCTATGGTTCTTCCTTACTTGGTAGGACTTCATGTTTAACAACATCCTTCATTTCTCTAAATACCACATCTCCACTATACACTACCTTCTTAGTTTCCGGGTTCCAAATATTATAACCTTTGAGACCATCTTTATACCCAATAAAGATACACTTTTCATCCTTCTTATATATCTTACTCCTGTTTTCCTTTGGAACATGAACATAGGCCTCAAAGACAAATACCTTGAGATGTGTGAGAGATGGTTTCTTACCAGTCCATACTTCTTATGGAGTCTTGTCATACAATGTTGATAAGGGTGATCTATTAACCAGGTAACATGCAATACCCACTTCCTCTGCCCATAATTCTTTCCCGAACCCAACACCACTGAGAATGCACATTGGTTTTTCCATCAGCGTCATGTTCATCCTTTGTGAAAATCCATTCTACTGAGGTGTATATGGAATAGTATTCTGCCTTGCTATACCATAGTTCTTACAAAATTATTCAAATTCATTCCCACAGAACTCTTTGACATTATCTTTGTCAACACCTTAATTATATTCTTTGTTTGCTTCTCAACAAGAGCCTTAAATTCTTTAAACCTATCAAAGACTTCATATTTCTTCCTGAGGAAATATATCCAAGTATTCATCGAGAAGCCAACTATAAATTTGACATAATACACATATTTTCCCAATGATGGGACCAACATAGGTCCAAAAAGATCACTGTGAAATAGTTGTAAAATTCCTTCTTCCCTCGTTGCACTAGAGGGGAATCTTACCTGATTTTGCTTCTCATAAACACAATGTTCACAGAAATCAAAATATATAGAGAAGGTAGACATAGCCTCAACCATACCTTTACTATGTAGTAGTTGAAAACCCTTCTCTCCGATGTGCCCCAGTATTTGATGCCATGACATAACCGTTTCTCCAGAGATTGTTTGAGTTCTTTCTTCTTAAACTCCAATATCAGTAACAATGGAAGTATTACACCCATCACTAATAGTGTTTCCTTGCATCTTATATAGAGTTCCAAACCGAATTCCCTTTAACAACACCATTTCTCCTCAAACCATCCTGCATGTTTCCTTTTCAAATATTGTTTTTACCCCTGGATCGTCCATTTTGCTTACAAAAATCAAATTTCTGGCCAAAACTAGGATATGCAGAACTTGACTTTTATCTATGAGCCTTTACTTGACTTTTCCTCGTCCTATGATTCTGTTTGTCGAATCATCACCTAGGGAAACATTACCTCCATCATACCTTTCATATTCACAGAACCACTCCCTATGGGGAGTTATATGAAAGGATGCACCTGAGTGAAGCAACCATGCCTCATTATCTACATGTGTGCTTGAAGAAGCCAAGTACACATCCCCTCCTTCCTTGGAGTTATTTTCTTATGTAGAAGGAGCTTCTTCAAATCCCTTCTTTTTCTCAATTTTGGATCTACACTACTTCTTGTAGTGCCCTTCTTTTCCACATCTCCAATATACCTTTACAAACTTTCTGAGAGATTTAGATCTACCCTTAGACTTAGATATCCCACTTGAAGACTTAGATATATTTCTTTCATGGGAGTGTCCTCTTGCAAATAATGCATCTGTGCTTTTCCCTTCCATGTTCTTCCATCTCATCTCCCCAAACAAAAAGGATGAGACCACTTCATCAAACTTCAAGGTAGTTTTATTACTACCTATGGACACAACCAGACTATCCCATGAGTCTGGTAAATAGCATAGTAAAATGATACACTTATCTTCATATGAAATTTTAATATCAAAAGATACTAACTGAATTAACACAGTATTGAAGGCATTCAAATGCTCTGCCACCGAGTCTCCATCTTTCATCCTTAGGTTATACAACTTATTTCTCAGGAAAAGTTTATTTACTAGGGACTTAGAATGATACAACTTCCCCAACTTATCCCATAGATATTTGGTTGTAGCTTCCTCTGACACATTCAGTAATATTGAATCTGAGAGATATAGTCATATTGTGCTCTTTGCCTTTCTATCCAACTTTTTCCAATCATCTACTAAAGTTCATGTAGGTGTAGTACTTGGATCCACTGCGATCCACTAATCTTTGTCCACCAAAAGATCTTCCATATTGAGCTTCCACATCTCAAAACGTTTCCCATTAAATTTCTTGATCTCCATTTTCAAATTGCTCACCATTTATTTTCACCTGAAAAATCAATACCACAGATCTCCCACTGTAACAAGGATTATCACAGTCCCGAGCCAAAACATTGACCACAAAGGCATCCCCCCGAAGCCAAAAAATCTCTGATACCAAATGTAGATTTTAACCTTGTAAAATATTTTATTGCAAACATATTTTCAATAAAAGAAAAAAAAAATGATACTATGGAAAATACACACATTACACAAAGATTTTTCCCCTGGAAACCCAAACCGAGAAAACCATCATATTCTATATTCATTCATAATGATACATTGTTTACAATACAATATACATATAGGATCCAACGAAATCCAAAACCCTAACCCAATGACATGGATTAGTCAAAAACCCTAATTCCTTAACCGAAAATAGAAAACCATCAACAAAACCCATGTGCTGAAAAACCACCCAACAATGGACACAGAAATTGAGGCAATACAAAAAATGAGGAAAACTGTGACAAGTTTCCCGAGGGAAAAAAGATGTTTCGGGGATGCTTCCCTCGAACCCCCACACAGGTGGGTTATCTCCCCCTTCAAACCCTACTGCACGCTCGACGCAATGTAGACACTAGCTCTAGTCATGAAAATAATACAACACATACCTAACATTCTTTCCAGTTTGTGATCAAATATGGGAAATCCTTGTTGGACATAGTGGTACGATATTGTCATTGATGTCAACATGGTGCAGAAGAATCCATTATAAATCCAAAGCTCAGAAGGAACAACATTAATCAAATATCAAAAGAGATGACGCATTTGAAATAACACATGAGACAATGTTCTATGATTGAATAAATCATTTTGTAAAGGATCGAGTTACAGGAGCCATTCATTCTTATTTTGGGATAATATAGGATTGTTACATCGAGGTGAAGTTAGAGGTTGGTAAGGATTAAATATCAACCATCAGATCTGAAGGAGGATATTCAGATGGTTCCCTAGCCACTGGATTAATATTCGATCTGGAATGAAAATATTGAAACCGTCAGATCACACTAAAGGAAAGAAGGTGGTCAACTCCAATGCTAACCACTACGGTGAAAAGGAGTCAAAAATACGTAAGTTTACTTGAATACCATAGCCCCAAATTCACGAACTCCCTTCGACCATCAGTTCAGAGGAAGAATAGGAAATGCCATCAAATGTTGATCTAGTGTGAAAATATTTAGAATGTGCTAATGAAGAAGGTGGTAAGCTACGGCCTTGAACTACTCCAGTGATAAAAAAACTCAGATAAACCAAGAAATTTTGAACCCTAGAGTTTCAGAATAAATGGAGGCCATAGGATCAAGACAATTAGAAATATATGGTGGTAGATCTATTGAGCACTTTGACAAGAATAGGAGGATGGTATAAAGGTTCTGAAACTTTTGAAGCCACGAAGTAAGACATGTGGAAGAAGACAAATATGACACATGGCCCAATTGTCTAGTGACAAGTGTCAAGGTATAGTTGGCACATTAGGTATATGAAAGTCATGAATCAAGGTGACACGTGGAAAACACTCAGGTGGTGCCACATCAATAGTGACGTTGGCAAGCTACATCACTTCGGGAGTACATCCTTTAGGGATATCCAGCTTCTCGTACCAACAAAACTACTCAAAGCGCCAAAGGCAAAAGTCGCAAAGTGAATGAGAATTGTCCATTTCAAATGTGCAAATAAAACGGGATCGTAAATCTTGATAAGTGATTAATCACTTGTTTGGCTTAGCTCTTAGTCACTGTCTCTGGTCATAGGGAATAGAGGTCTTGAAAGTGTGTCTGTGCGAATTTTAACATATAGAGGAAGAAGTTTTCCTCTATCAGGAAGAAACTTTGAACTAGACAGGATGTAGATTTTGTCTTGATTGATATTAAGTGATCAAATACATCCAATGCATTGGAAAACTATTCGAAAAGCTCAGATATGATCTATTGGAGAAATGGGGATGTAGCAGAAGCTTAAGAATAAAATAATAAGGCATGGGATTGAGTTAAAATAAATTGATCCATACCTGTGATCGATTTATGAAAATACCTCTTACTAAATTCAAAATATTTCACGTTAATGTGTGAATAATAATAGAGGGATATACTAATTATAAATTAAAAGACAAATGTTATTACTGTTAATTTAAATAAATAGGTGCAATGGTCCAAACAAAGGGACACAATGCTTCAACACTCACACCATTTGGAAGAGTATACAAGAAATAAAGAACGTTGAAGAAGAAGTGTCTCTGTAGTCCATATCATAATATCAAATCAAAATCATAGTACAAGAATACAAACCAATGATCCTTATGTAGTGAGGGTGGAAGGGAGGAGCAAGGAAGGATTCATATCCTTTACTAAGTAAAGTGTGAAATAAGGGAGTTGTTGCTTCCTAGGGTTGGTTCCCTAAAGACAAGGGAGTTGGTGCTTTCTAGGGTTGGTGCCATAAAACAAGGGAGTTGTTGTTTCCTAGGGTTGGTTCCCTGAAGACAGAGATTTTTGTCTCCTAGAGTTGGTGCTCTAAAAAGGATTAATGTCCTTCACTATCTCAAATTATTCTTTATAAAACCTTATAATTATTGTTAATTATATTTATATAATTGATTTTAAATACAAGTCCATTGTTGACCCATTGTGGTGATTAATAAAATAAAAAAACAAATGCTAATTGATTTAAAAAGGCAATACTGATTCACCCCCCTCTCATTATTTTCAAAACTCCTCTGTTGCATGATCTAGATGTCTGCAATATGTTCACGTCATGCAAGGATTCATACAATATCATGTCAAATGTTAGGGATGATTACAATTATAACATACAATTGGTCATATTCCTTTGCCGAATCCTCCTCTTCCACGACCTTTGAACCCTCTTCCTCCTCCTTGATTATAACCTCTTGGATTATTATACTTCATAACTCCTTCTTCTAATTTTTCTCCATGGAATCTATATACATCTACGGTGCACGCTCTAATCAAATAAAATTCATGAAAATCCTTCTCTTCATGTTCGAGTGACTTACAAAGATTACAAAACAACTTTATTCCAGTGCTCTGATATTTCCGCATCAATGGAAAAGCAGTAAGGTGGTGACCCATCATCTTGAAAATATCACACCATACCCCTAATGGATTCAAATCTCTTGTATTCAAATATTGATAAAATGTTGGACATTCATTCTTATGATGATCTTCTGTTGTACATGTGACACATCGTACTACCTCACTCTTTTCTTTTCCTTTCGCAAATTCCTGCAACTGAATAGTCAACACTGCTAACTGCAATTGAACTTGAGCCATCATTGTACCATTTTATCCTACAGGATATGCTTCGAATTATAGAAATTTCTAGAGCTTTAGACTACGATGAAATATTCTGCTATATGAAGGGGAAGTGTATATATGAAAACAATACTACAGTTAACCATTCTCTAGGTTGTTTATCTAGAATTTGGAATGTCAACCGATCCTTGAGTATATTAAATCTTTGATCATAATGCCACACTGATTTATTCACTATCTTCTTAATCCCCTGTAGCTTTGTAATTCACTACGACTCAGACTTAGGTTTCTAGAACTCTTTCAATAAGTCTTGTCTTACATATGCCAATGTTCTAGTTTTTCCTGCAGGTGTAGTAATATAATATTTCATGTACCATAGTAACACGCGATCTCTGAATGTCATCACCACAATATTCACATCATTATACTAGACGTTCTTCATAGTCCATATTGTTTCACAAATGAACAAATTTTGTTCTGGATCTTATGTGTTGGAAACTTGGTCAATAATGAGAGGAGGGGTGAATCAATATTGGTTAATTATTTAAAATATTAATAAACTTAACTTATTAACAACAATTGATCAACAAAAGTAAAGTTGAATATAAAACCAATACAATATTATAAGTTACAATAATTATTGGGAGAAACCAATCTCCTTGTTCAGAGCTTCAAACCTAGGAAGCACCAACTCCCTTTTTTTAGGGCACCAACCCTAGGAAGCACAAACTCCTTTGTTTTAGGGCACCAACCCTATGAAGCACCAACTCCTTTGTTTAGTACACCAACCCTTGGAAGCACCAATTCCATTGTTTAGGGAACCAACCATAGGAATAACCAACTCCCTTGTCTTCAAACTTTAATAAGTAAAGGACATTAGTCCTTCCGTGCTCCACCCTTCCACCCTCATTACATAAATATCTTTTCTTTACTTTCTTGGACTCTGCTCTTTGTTTTGATCTTCAAAATGAAACCCAAATATAAATATTCTTTCATTCATACATTTTAATTTATATAGACTTATAAAGGGTGTAGTTTGAACCCATGTGTCTTTTGATAATGAAACATTGCACCCCTTCATTTAATTAACACAAATGATAACTTTTATTAATTAATTTTTGTACACCAAATTAGATAGTGATTTCGTATGATGATTCTGGAGTGATGGAAATGAATTTTAAAATTATATGACATGGGTTTTGTGCAGAACATACCGAATTAGATGGAATACGGTCAATTTCCCCAAAACATGTGCGAGGTGGAAGGTATGAGTGGTTATTTGAAGACAACTTGCCCATATTTTCCTTTCGTCATCAGATGCTAGATCGACTTCAGTACATGTTACTTTTTCATGAATGTCCAAATCAACCTCCATATATATCCTTTGTTGGTGACTATTTAAAATAACCTTGCAAACATTTTATGTGATGGTGGATATTAAAGTCAGTTCCCTCTCATTTGCTAGTCTTTAAAGATCTAACTTGGTCTCACCCTTTTTTTGTATTTTTCTTCCTCATTCGACCGCCACACATATTTTTGGTTGACTTAACGAGGAGAAATTTCGACTTGAGAGATTCAAATTTGGTCACCTCGACTTGCTTTGGACGAATTGTATTTCCCAAGTCAATTTTCTTTCGACGTTGATCTTCGGGGTATTTTTCTTTACTTCTACTCGAACCAAATCGACTTGGAGAAAAAATGACTCGAGTAATTCGATTTTAGATCGAACCGACTTGCTTCAGTTTAGACTTATTGTACTTATATGACTTCTACCTTTGACTTCTTTGACCTCTTCTATTTCAAACTTCACTTTCAACCTTTGATTTCTTTGACTTCAACCTTCGAATTCTTCAACCTCTTCGATTTCGATCTCTAATTTCTTTGACTTCGACCTTCAACTTTGACCTTTTTCTTCAACTTTTTCGACTTCAACTTTTTCAACTTCTTTCTAAGATGTTTATACCAGACTTATTGACATCTACTTGATCCTTTTTGTATCAATTACAATACCAACTCCATGCCCAACATTGACCATATTGGTCCTTTTTTTCATCAATGTGAACCCCATAATACTAGGTCCCACATTCTCCCCCTTTGGCATTGATGGAAACAAAGTAAAACTCTCTATTTTTAATCGGGTTTGTACTTCTTATCCTCCCCCTTTGACAACAACGAAAGAATATATATTTATTCGCTCCACCTGAGGCGATGCTCCCCTTGAGGTGATGTTCCCTCTTTCCATGCGTTTCTTTCTTCTGATCAAACCTTTGTAGTTTTAATGAGATATGGAAATTACTCCTAATTTCTTCCTAAGATTTTCAAAGGTTCTTCTTGGTAGAGGTTTTGTAA
>JZKD02S1813592.1:1065966-1111756 GCA_000966675.3 Picea glauca
GGTAGAATGGCGAGGGGGGTCCAGAAACCAATCCCGACCGCATATATGGGGGCGCAGATTCTGGCTGCCCAGATTTTCTCGCCGCTTATCAAAATGTGCAATTGCACCCCGACTTAGGATAAGTGGGTTTTTACTCCATTTCTTGCCCTCTTTTTGCCAATGGGGGGGCACGTCTTTTAGGAAAAATACCTTTCTTACATGTTTAGGTGCTAACAAGATCTCATGTAGTTCATCCACTATGAGATTATCAAGATCTATTATGTCTTCAAGGGTATAAATTTTGGCATCATACCTCATAGGGAATTATCTCAATATCTTTTGGACAATTTTTTTGCTTTGATTTCTTCTCCCAATTCTTTAATTGAATTTACAATTTCATCAGCTCTTTGAATATATCCAACTCTGTTTTCTTCCTCCTTCATTTTCAAATTTTCAAATTGATTTCTATAGGTTTGTAGTTTGGCTTCCTCAAATTTGTTGTCTCCTTCATATATGACCTTCAGTTTATCCTAGATATGGTTTGTTGACTTACAGTGCATTACCTTTACAAATATAGGATTGGTTAATCCTCCTAGAATAGCATTGACTTTTCTTGAATTGTGAATGCATAAATTATTTGGAAGCAATTACCTATTGTTGATCCATTTCTTCAGAATCTACCTTCCAATTGTTAGACTATGCATAAAGAACCTGCTCTGATACCAATCGTTGGAAACTGGGCCAATACTGAGAGGGGGGGTGAATCAGTATTGATTAATTATTTAAAATTTTAATAATTTTAACTTATTAACAACAACTGATAAAAAATAGTAAACTTGAATATAAAATCAATACAATAATACAAGTTACAATAATGATTGGGAGACACCAATCTCCTTGTTTAGTGATTCAACCCTCGGAAGCACCAACTCCCTTGTTTTAGGGCACAAACCCTAAAAAACACCAACTCCTATGTTTAGGGAACCAACCCTAGGAAGCACTATTTCCCTTGTTTAGGGAACCAACCCTAGGAAGCACCAACTCCCTTGTCTTCAAAATTTAATTAGTAAAGGACATTATTCCTTCCTTGCTCCACCCTTCCACCCTTGTTAGATAAATATCTTCTCTTTACTTCCTTGGACTCTGCTCTTTGTTTTGATCTTAAAAATGAAACCCATAGCTACATCTTCTTTCCTTCATAAATTTTCATTTATATAGACCTATAAAGGGTGTTATTTGAACCTATGTGTCTTTTGATAATGACACATTTCACCCCTTCATTTAATTAACACAAATGATAACTTGTATTAATTGTTTTGTTTACACTGAATTAGATAGTGATTTTCGTATGATGATTCTAGAGTGATGGAAATGAATTTTAAAATTCTATGGCATCGGTTTTGTGCAGAACATCCCCGATTATCTGACTCCCAATTGGTTTCCCCAAAAAATGTGCGAAGTGGAAGGTACGAACGGTTCTTTGAAGACAACTTGCCTAGATTTTCCTTTCATCATCGAATGCCAGATCGATTTTAATACATTTTAATTTTTTGTGAATGTCTGAATCAACCTCCATATATATCCTTTGTCGGTGACTATTTAAAATCAACTTGTAAACATTTTACTTGATGGTGGATGTTAAAATCAGTTCCCTCTCAACTACTAGTCATTAAAGATTCAACTTGGTCTCACCCTTTTTTCATATTTTGCTTCCTCATTCAACCAACACACAAATTTTTGGTTGAATTAACGAGGAGAAATTTCGAATTGAGATATTTGAATTTGGTATTCCTGACTTTCTTTGGCCGACTTGTATTTCCCGACTCAATTTTCTTTCAACGTCGATCTTTGGGGTAATTTACTTTACTTCTACTCGAATCAACTCCACTTATAGAAAAACCGACTTGAGTTATTTGATTTTAGATGGATCCAACCTACTTTCGTTTCAAATTCTTCTACTTATCCGACTTTGACCTTCGACTTCTTCAACCTCTTCGATTTTGACCTTTGATTTCTTTGACTTCGACCTTCGACTTCAACTTCGACATTTTTCATCGACTTCTTCAACTTCAACTTTTTCAACTTCTTGCCAATATGTTTATGCCAGAATTCTTGACATCTACTTGATCATTTTTGTATCAATTCCAATACCATTTCCATGCCCAACATTGACCATATTGGTCATTGTTTTCATCAATGCCAATCCCATAATACTAGGTCAAATGTTTTGGACTGACCCCATGAAATTAATGGTATTATTAAAGTGGGATATAATCTTTCCATCGTATTCTATGTTGTATTCCTCCTTGGTGATACTATCTGAAGCTAGGCTATTCTACTACTTCCATTATTCCAATTTCTATCCTTACTTCCCTTATTAACTACAATCGGAAAATTTTCTCATACCTTGGATACAAAAAAGAGGTCATGGGTTTGATGTAGAGTCTAGCCTAAGTGGGATATTATTCTACTAGTCTGAGCTTACCTTCTTTGCATGGTATGATCTGGAATATTACACATGTGATCTCTCTTCAAACTCACTGTGTTTCTCCTCTCTATCATCCATCTAAATCTCTTACCACTGTGCAATACTCCAATATATTCATCCATTGCACACTCTAATTCTCTCGGAATCATGATCCCATTCGTTCCTTGTTCATTCTTCCCTACAACACTCATACCATTACCTGGTCAACCCCCAGTCCCCCTTATGCGTGAAAGTGCTTAGGCCATTATGATAGCCTAATGGCCTAAGCACTTTAGAGAAATACAGGACTTCCTACTCTACTGAGATTAGCTTAATCATAGATTCATCTACTATAGACAAACTTATATGAAACAAGTACAAGTTTGAAAGAAACAGGCCAAGCATTGATTATATTAATGAGAACAACTAAAATTACTTACAATCCTTTGAATGAAGGTGCAACAACCTCTTCCAGTTCTCCTTGTCGAACCCCTTTGCTCAATCAATCTCCACTGATTGCTTTGATGACATCTCACTCATGAGATAATAAGTTTGATGTAATTCTCAATTGTCATTTCCCCCTTTCACCATGAGAAGGCCTCCTTATATAACCTTGGAGAGGTCCAACCACTTGAGAGATATTTGGGATGAGTTAAGGATTCCTCTCCTTCGGTTGAGGATCTCCCTTAAGATCATGCGTTGATCATCTATTTGAATCCAACTACCTTCAGGATTTGAGGGATTCTTCGCTAATTTGCCTCAACAAAACTAGAATTTTCTGAAAAGAGGGTAGCTCTCCCCCAAAGGGGTGAACAGAGCGCTCCAACACTCCTAAAAAAGGCTCAAGGTGTGCCAACGCTCCCTAACAGTGGGTAGGGGAGCACTCCTCTCCAAAAATCAATTTTTTTGTTGTTTTCCAATGGAAAAGGGCTTGTACTTATTGCCAAGTGATTTTTCTTCTTCCAAACTATCCTTTGAGGTGTCTTAAGTGTCTTCATGATGTCGTTATGGGAACGACATAGGAAGGATGACAACATATTTTTTTTTACACTTGCAACACTTATAGTCAAGATGTGACACTTGCAGACAAGATGAGACACTTACAACACTCGTAATGATGACACTTGCGACACTATCGAAGTGCGTAATTTTGAGGTGTAACAATTGGTCCATGATATATATTTAAATATCATGGAGGGTCATTTGTCGATGATCGATTTTCAGAAACTCTCTTGTAAAATCTCTCTGTAATCTTTTTATTTTGCATTAATAAACTGCTCCAAGTGTCCGCGTTGGCTGGGTCCATGGATGTTTCCTTGTAAGGGTTTTACCACTTCAAAACAGTGGTGAGTATATCTTTGATATAGTTGTGTGAGTGGTTAATGAAGGTGTTCATCCTATGTTGGAATACCTATGTTTTCGAACATGGTATCAAAGCCTGTTTGAAGACCCACTCCTTTTGTAGATCGAGATCGTGAAGCCGAGTTGCCTCATATCCATTTTATGTCCTCTCTGTACATTTCTGGGTTGAGAGGACTATTTCATTGCATCCGTAGCACTCGTTTCAGTTAGGAACACTTGATGTTTTACTCGAAAAGGATTATGTTTTCCCAAGATATGACCATTTTAGTAAGATCCAGAGGTATAAAGACTAATTACAGATTTTTAAAAAGTTGTGTAGAGTATTATTTTGGTTTTATATTATTTGTTTCCAGGTTGCTACTCTTTTAGATATGTGTATGTTCTTTTCCCTACACCCTGTGTGATCTCGACAAATCAGAAATAGATAGAAAAATGTTCATAGATCTAACCCTTGTTGTCATCGAGAAGAGAAATGTTTTTCTTGTGTGGAAAGAGTTTATTTTTAGCACGCTCTCCAAGGCCATCAAAAACAACAACAACAATCCTCTTGCGAAACAATACTATATTTTTTTCTAGACCATTTGGTTAAAAGTTGCCTTATTAAGTAAGAGGTCTTGAGTTCAAGTCTCTCTTTTGTTACTTTTTTTTGAAAAAGTTCATGCTAAAATTGTAAAGTGTATTTCAATTCAAGTATAAAAGTGAATCACTATAAGTAGCTTTAATATTTTATTTTAGAGTTATTTATTTTGCATGAAGTAACTTCATTGTAAAAGTGATCCCCACTTCTCTTTATAAAAGTGGTTCACTTCATAAATCAACTTAGACCACCACGTGGTCCTTTGGTTATCATTTATGCATTTTTTAAAAAGGGCATAACTCTCACATCCAAAGTCCGTTTTCAGTGCCGTTTTTTTTTAAACAGCCTAACTTTTCGGAGATATTTCCATCTATAACATAAATTTTAGTTTTTAAATCCATATTATCTACAAATTTAATGTGTCTTCTTCCAGTAATCTTTTTCTTACTAGCACCAACTACTTCCAATGGAAATCTCACATGAAAGATTTATTAAGAAGTAAAGGCTTGTACCAGATTACCTTGGGAAAGGAAAAAACACCCACTGATGATGATAAGAAATTAAAATGGGCTAATAGAAGTGACGAATCATGTGTACTAATCAAAATTTCCATCTCTCCCAATTTAAGGTTCCACCTTAAAGAAATTGATGACCCCGATGAAGCTTGGGAAAATATTGTATCTGTGTTTGGTAAAATCAATATTATTCGAGCACAACAGTTAGAAAATAAAGTACTGAACTTAAGTCCAAGGGATTTTTCTTTCCTTGGAGACTATCTATCTAAGTTTAAAACACTCAAAATTTTATGAGAAGAATGTGAGATAAAAATGGAGGAAGAGCGTTGCATCTATATTATTCTTTCCAAGATAGGTAATGCATATTCTTTTTTTGTATCTACCTTTTATGCCACGAGAGAGGCTCTAGGGAAAAATAATAAAAAACCTACTCTTGAGTCCTTTTGTGCTGCTTTGATTAGAGAGAAAGATAAACTTGTACAACTTGGAGTGATCAACACTTCAGGTAACTCCAACAAAGCCTTAGCTGCCCAGTAGAAAGATAAACGCAAGTATCCCAAGAAGCGACATCCTCGCTACAACAACAAGTAACATAAGGGTCGCAAACCCGCTCAGACAACTTCAACTCCTAATGGTGACAAATGAGCAAAATATAAAAATAAGAAGACTGACAGACATTGCAACTTTTGTGATAAGGATGGTCATGATGAGTCCAAATTTTTCAAGAAGATGGAATCTTTAGAAGAAGCGATGAATAATCACAACATCAATATTGATTCTACTTCTTATTCATCTTCTTCTCATGGACATGCACTTTCTTCTTCTGGTTTCTCCTTCAGTACAACTTCTACTTCTTCTTCTAATGAGTGGCTTATTGATTCTGGAGCATCTTATCATATGGCTAAGGATAAATACATATTTTCCGCTCTAAATGAATGTAACACCAAGAAAATAATTTTTGGTGATGATAGATCTCTTAGTGTTCTAAGATCTGGAACAGTTCCAGTAGATAATGATCATTTCAATGGTGTATTATGTGTTCCAAGTCTTTCTTGTAACCTTATATCAATATATCAAATCACTCATTCAGGTGAAGGTAAAACCGTAGATTTTTCACCTCACCAAGTTGTAATCAAGGATCTAAAATATCCTAAGCATGTTCTTGCAACTAGAATTGATGATGATATTACTAGGTTGTATAAGTTTCACAACTTTGGGTCATCATCTTTTTCATCAGTTTTTGTTTCTCATAGCGATGAATTGAGAAAACTTTGGCATGAGCAGTTTGGTCATCTAAAATATATCTCATTGCAACAAATATGTAATCAACAGATGGTGAATGATCTTCCTCCTGTTCAATGAAGAGATGGTGTTTGTTCCAATTGTGTTCTCGACAAACATCATCAGGACAGTTTTGACAAACATGCCTCTTGGCATGCCTCAGACCCTTTGCATCTTGTTCACAATGATTTGTGTGGTCCGCTTTCTTCTCCTTCTTTTTTTGGGTGAAATTATTTCTTAAATTTCATTGATGATTTTTCCAGACATACTTGGGTTTACTTCTTAAAACTTAACAGTGAAGTTTTTGACAAGTTTTTGACCTACAAGGCCCTTGTAGAAAAGAAATTTGGACATCAAATTCAAAAGTTAAGAACATATAATGGAGGTGAATATGTGAACAATAATTTTACAAGTTACTGCACTACAGGGCATCCAAATGCGATACACTATTCCATATACACCACAAAAAAATGTTGTTGCTGAGAGAAAGAACCACACATTAAAATAAATGGCTAATTGTATGATCCAATCTAAGGGATTAAGTCTAAAGTATTGGGTGAAAGCAATCAACTGTGAAAATTACATAGTCAATCACACTCCAAGAAAGGCTCTTAAAAATATAACAACGGAAGAATCTTGGACTAAAATTAAACTAGATGTAAGTCACTTCCATGTATTTGGCAGTATAGCATGGGCTCACATTCCTGATGAGAAAAGGAAAGAATTGTAGCCTAAAAGTGAGAAGTGTATATTTGTTGTTTATTCTAAAGATGTCAAAGGTTATAGACTTCTTAAACCACATTGTAATGAAATTATTATTAGAAGAGATGTTAAATTTGATGAAAAACGCTTGTCCTATGAGACTAATTCAGCAATTGTGCCTTCTTTGGCCTGTGATCCATCTTCGATGTTTGTGCCTTCTTCTATTCCTATTTTGGTTTCTTTTTTAGATGATCACAGTGAGGATGAAAATCCACCTTCCCTGCTCACCTTCCTCTAGATGATTCCTTTGAACTTGAACCAACACTAGTTCCATCGCTTCCTAGATGGGTTTGTTCAACATGAGAAGAAGTTGGTGGTCTTGTTGGTGATACTTCATATCAACATAAAAAATGTTCACAGTTCCAGTGAGCCTCTTCTCTTTTGGCTCAAGTTTCAAAGACTCATGATACAAAGACATTTGCAAAAGCTTCAGGTCATCCAGATTGGGATACATCAATGAATGAAGAGTATCATTCTTTAATGGAAAATGAAACTTGGGATCTTGTACCTCTTCCAAAAGGAAGAAAACTTGTCAGATGTAAATGGGTCTACAAAACTAAGTATGCATTAGATAGAAGTGTTGAAAGACACAAGGCTCAGTTAGTTGCCAAAGGATTTTCCCAAGTTAAAGGAATTGACTATAATGAAACCCTTTCCCCTGTAGCCAAAATGAATTCCATATTCCTTTTTCTTTCCCTTGTTGCCTCACATAAATGGGAGGTCCATCAGATGGATATTAAATCCGCCTTCTTGCATGGATATTTACAAGAATAAATCTACATGGAACAACCTCCAGGCTATGTCCAAAATGACTCTAGCCTTGTTTGTCACCTTAAGAAATATATTTATGGTCTTAAGCAAGCTCCTTGAGCTTGGTATTGTTGGAGAAATTTCTATTTTCAGCACACTAGTTCAGTGGGAGTAACACTAGATCATTAGGAGTTAACTGACTAGTTCTATTTTAGACTTTCTAATATTAGACCATCACTATTATGCATGCATTCCTAATTATAGGATGTCATTGCCTAAATGAGTGAATATCACTCACTCATTGATTAGATCATAATATACATTGATTCTCATTCTTCATTGTCTATCTCTCTTCCTTTTCTTGATAAGCTTTGTTTTTGTATGCTTTAGCTAGGTCTTCTGTGCAGGTTTCCATGAAAAACTGACATGGTATTAGAGCCGAGCTTCTTGGAGAAACCTAGACAATCCAGAGAAGAGAGAAAGAGTCCTTAAGTAAACCTATTTTTCATAATCATCATGGCCTATCCCTATCGAAAGGTGCGACGATTGGAATCATCGTGGTCTATCCATGTCAAAGGGTGCGATGGTATCTTTCCAGGCTTCATCGCGGCCTATTCACAGCCAAGGTGCGACATCGTCTCACTGCATTATTCATCTAAGGTGCAATGATTAGTTTTTTTACAATCGTCAAATTGTTTCCTTCCCTAAAGTGCAACTATTTAGCATCACCGCACTTTATCCTTCTCTAGGGTGTGACGATTCAGCAGCCCTCCAAAAGTTGGTTTTCTACAGTAAAATTGTGACATCTCGAAATCCACGATCTGGGTCGGGATGAAAATTCTACTAGAGACGTATACCATAGGGATTCTCATGCTCACCAAAAATATCCAAAACCCACATCATATTTTAGGAGATATAACCGTTTAATCATATCTATAGCTATCATAGCACCGTCAGTCATATCTTGAAATCCACGATATGAGTTTTTAGGATATTTTCAGAATCAATAGCAGGATGGAGGTGAATCAACTTATTCAATAAAGTATAGTGATAATACTCACACTGTACAACTATTTTGAATGGAATCTGAAGGCCGCATTCCAGCTCAAAAGAAAAGGATTGTGTAATTTGACAATGGCAACAGAAATAGAACCTATATCAACGCTTGAGAAGACCAGATGGGAGAACTGTAAGGATCAGGCCACATGATTACTTCTTGAGTTGATCTCCACTGATCTATGGTTTCATGTTGCTACATGAAAGAATCAAAATGATAGTTGGACCACCTTGGAAGGACTCTTTGGAAAGAAGGATGAGATGCGAGGTCATATGCTTGAGGTAGATCTAAATACCTTATACCCTAAAAGTTTTGATAATATACAAGATTTCCTTAATAAATTTAAATATTTGATTTTGAGCTTGGGTGAATGTGGTATTGACAATTCTACACAAGAGAAACAACTTATTCTAACAATATTGGCCAAGCTAGGACCATAATATGTTGTATATGTCTCCAATTTCCATTCTGGCAGATGTCTATTGGGCCCAAATTGGAAAATTCCTACATTGGCTCAGTTCATTGAGTCTCTCACACAAGAGAAAAAAAAACTCATACATATGGGCCTCATCAAGGATCCCAAAGCACATGAACTCACCATGCATGATGGAAAAGGATCATCCAAACAAAATGGGAAGGAGAAACAAAACTATAAGGAGGGATATTCTAAACCCTTTAACAATTCTTTAGGTTCCAAAGACTCTCCAGATTCGAAGAAGAAGAAGAAGGAAAATAAATGCACTTACTGTAATAAACCAAATCATGAATAATCCACATGCATGAAGAAACATATTGATCTTATGGCACATACACTTCAGTAGAACAACCTTGGAAACTTCATTCTAGAGGGAGTCAAGAAGCAAAAGTAAGAAGATCATGCTCCTACGAAAGGTAATCATCATGATTTGGTTGCAATTAATTCCTCATCTAACTCATGGATTATAGATTTTGGTGCATCCCATCATATGGCAGCGAAAGAGGAAGTTTTCTCTTCTTTGAATCCATAGTCAAGACCCCCTATTATCATGGGGGATGATACTCCAGTAGAAGTAATAGGAGAAGGGAGAGTGGAACTCCATAACGGTAGTTTTGAGGATGTTTCACATGTTCCAATTATTTTTATGAATCTGCTCTCAATTTATCAGATCACTTAGAAAGGTAAAAAGGTTGAATTTACATCATATTCAGTGTCAATAATTGACATGCATGAAGATTCCATCATTACAATTGGTGAGGTGAATCACAATTCAAGGTTGTATAAATTCACTAAGTTATATGATGATGACTCCTCTATTCTACTTACACATAAGGAGAGTACTTGGCATGCACCTCCAGTGCAACATGCATATACTCTTGTGCTTCCATCAGTTTCAGACATCGCAGATGATTCCATACACTCAGATTCTATACATGGAAATAATCAGGTAGTACATCCAAATAAGAATCCAGCATTGAAGCTTCAAATATTCCCAAGAAGGAACATACCACACTTCATCCAACAGGAAACCTTGCAGAGAATCCATTGGATTTAAGGAGGAATCGATCTCAACATGAGGAGTCTTCTCTTGTATTTTTAGCTTCAAAACCTACGATGCCAATGCATTTCTATATGGTTCAATCTACTGATCCAAAGACCTACAATAAGGGTGTGGGAAATCCATTATGGAAATTAGACATGTAGGAGGAGCATGAATCTCTCCTAGAGAATCAGACTTGGCATCTGGTTCCACTTCCACCATAAAGGAATATTTTTAGGTAAAGATGGGTCCACAGGATAAAGAGGTACAAGACCCAACAGGTTTCCAAATCACTTCATCAGATCCATAAATATTTCTACATCTTCAAGAAGACTTCCAGTGAGAAGAAGTTTCAGAATTTATGGGATCGTCTTGCAGTGAAGAAAAAAGTTCCCTAGCAACTGCCATTTTCTTCTTTTGATACATTATATTTTGAGGGGGGGGTTTGTTCCCAAGTGGTTTTCCCTCTTTCCTCATTTTAATTCATTGTTCATCAGTTGCATTGTACATGAGTACCTAAAATGGCCTAGTAGCCGGGACTCATTTTTTACTCCATAGTGATGTTCAGGGGGAGTGTTGGAGAAATTTCTATTTTCGGCACACTATTTCAGTGGGAGTTAATTGACCAGTTCTATTTTAGACTTTCTAATATTAGACCATCACTATTATGCATGCATTCCTAATTATAGTATTTCATTTCTTATTTGAGTGAAGATCACTCACTCATTGATTGAATTATAATATACATTGATTCTCATTCTTCATTGTCTATCTCTCTTCCTTTTATTGATAAGCTTTGTTTATGTATGCTTTAGCTAGGTCTCCTATGCAGGTTTCCATGAAACACTGACAGGTGTGCCAAAATGGATAGCTTTCTTATTGACACTGGATTCTCTAGATGCCATTCTGATCCTAATATCTATACCAAGAAAGTAGGAAGCCATCTCATAATACTTTTCCTTTATGTTGATGACCTTATCCTTACTGATAATGACTCAAAACTTTTAAACCATGTGAAAACCATCCTTAAGAAGAAATTTGAAATGACACACTTAGGCTTTTTTCACTATTTCCTTGGCCTCTAAGTTTTGCAAACCATTGAAAGAATTTTTCTTTCCCAATCTAAGTATGTTTGTGACCTTCTTCGTCGCTTTCACGTGGATGATTTTAAACCAAACCCTTCTACCTTCCAGTCTGAAGTCAAGCTTACTTCCACCTATACTTCTCCTGAATTTGATGCCACCCTGTACCGTCAGTTAGTTGGTAGCATCTTATATTTGACTCATACTCGTCTTGATATTTCCTTTGTTGTTGGTCTTGTTTCTCGATATATGCAATCACCCCATGAAATCCATTGAAAAGAATATAAAAGGATACTTCACTATGTCTGTGGTATATTTTTGTTCAGGATACATTACAGTTCAAGAGGACTCATTTATTGGTTGGTTTCACTGATTCAGATTTGGTCAACGACCCTGATGATTATAATTCTACTACAAGTTATGTTTTCAGCCTTGGTTCAAGACCTATCACTTGGGCCTGCAAGAAACAATAGGCTATTGCACTTTCTTCAACAAAATCAGAGTACTGAGCAGTGGTAAATGCCATTCAAGAAGCCTTATGGCTTCGACAGATCCATTCAGAGTTTGGATTCCAGCAGCAACATCCGACCAACCTTTGGTACGAAAATTAGAGTGTCATCAAGCTCGCCAAAAACCCAGTTCAACATCAACACAACAAACACATAGAGATACACATGCACTTCATTAGAAAGCTCATTCATGATCAAGTTATTGAAGTTCTCTTTTTCCATACAAAAGATCAAGATGCTGACATTTTCACAAAGTCTCTTACATAAGAGAAGTTTTCCAACCTTCGATCTATGTTAGGAGTTCAGGAAGTTTTCATTAAAGGGGGATAGGCTCTAATGCCTCCTTCCTTCTCCTATTGTGTCAACATTGTAAATCCTTCAACCATATCCCAAGTTGTTCTTAAGGGGGGATGTTGGGATATTTAGATACTTTGGAGTTAGTTAAGATCTACTTGGTCTAATGTGTCATTAGGTAAAATTGTGTTTCTTAGAGTGTTTCTTTAATATGCATTGGTATGCATTTATAGTTAGGAAATTTGACGATCATGATACTTTCCCGACATAGAGTGACCTGATGGTTCATACTCTCCTCGATATTAACAGCCATTGACCCATGGATTAACACCCGATTGGTCCATGATATCTAATTAAATATCATGGAGGGTCATTTGCCAATGATCTATTGTGAGAAACTCTCTTGTAAAATCTCTCTGTAATATTTTTCTTTTGCATTAATAAACGGCTCCAAGTGCCTGTGTTGGTTGGGGCCATGGATGTTTCCCCGTAGGGGTTTTACCACATCAAAACATCAATGTGTTGATCTTTGATCTAGTTGTGTGAGTGGTTACTGAAGGTGTTCGTCCTCTATTGGAATACCTGTGTTGTCGAACACAATCCACAATGGTTTCCCATCAAGGGTGAAGGCCTCTATATCTGGATCCCAGTAGTTCACCAACATCTAGAGCAGTCTTACTTGAGCCCTCATCCCTTTGAAAGCCCAAAATTTATATAGCTGAAATATTCTTAATTCCATTTGTTCCCCTAGATCCCTTTCCACTGCAGCATCAACCTCTTAATTCTCTCTTTCTCTCCACTCTAGCACCACCCTGCAAGTTTAAAAATAATTTTTTAGTAAGTACCATTCTAAAAATTCAACTCACGGACTTGTATGTGAGTTGTAGCTTACATAGTCACGTATAGGGATGCATATATGTAGTATGTTTTGATAACAATCACTTATAGGGTTGCGTATATGCAACCCGATGATCTACAACTCGCGTATACCCTAGTTTCTAATTTACGCCTTCAAATACTCAAGAATTGAAGCCTAAATGAAAATTTTAAACAAATAGAAATGAAGAGAAGGGAGAGAAGACTTACTTGGTCTAGATGGTTATCAATTCCATTAGTCGTAGCTCCTAAAATTGGCAGTTGACAATTAGGGGAAATTTGATCCAAAATGGACTATTTGTGTAAAAAATACAAATGGTATAGTAAAATTGGTTATTTTCACTATTTATAGAAAAAATTTACCCACTTTACATAGGTTTACCTAATATTTTGGCCTAGTGGACTAATAATGTAGTGGATGGAGTTTCTTTTGTTGGTTTTATCTAGGGATTCTTGCATTTTATAGCTTCATGTCACTCGTTCATAACTTTGGTAGGTATTTTCGTTGGCTATCAAATATGATAGGTCAACACTCTTTTTTTCACACTTGCATTATCCTATAACTGCAATTCATATGCCTTACGTACAAACCCATTTATTAGTGACATGGAACCTTCTTTATATGACTAGAACTATCGTTATTGAATGGTACAAACTTACCAAACATGCGTGCCCTAGTTAGAACCTCTGTTCCAATCGGTGCCCATGTAGATATTTTTTTCGTAGGACTAGGAGTCCCTTATAGCTAATATATGAATTTTTGTTCGAACCTCATTTCTTACTCATACAAATTCTGACCTATACCTATGAGACTCCCAACGAGTCTGGTTTAAGCTATTTTCTGACTCTCTCAAAAATCAAAAAGATTTTCGAGTGAACTTGTCTCTTTCACACTCATAAATTGGATTTGAAAGGACATCTATTTGGTGTAAGTTTAACCCTTTTTCAAACCAAGTAGACTAAATTTATGAAAAATAACAATATTTGGTGTTAAGTTATAATTGAATCTCAATATCTTACTTGAAGTATTGATCTTATTGTTGGTTCTCTCTTTTGGATTATAATCCTATCACCTCAGTAGTTTGCATCATCAACCAAGCAAAGCCTTGTTTATATACTTTACATCTTGAGACCCTATACCCCAAGAGGAAACATTTCCCCGAGTGTCCATATCATGCATGCACCTCCATGCATTGAGAATAGGTATGTTCCACTATTGGAACTAGTTTCTTAGTCATGACACTCATTTCCTCCTCTGTATCATAACATTCATTTGACTATGGAAAAACAAAAATTGACCGGCGGGAAAATACTATTATCTTATGTTTGCAACAGTCATGTCGCCTTTGAACATAGAAAAAACTTTTCAATCCACTTGTCATCAAAATATTGGGTTTAGCATGACAATAGGAAGGTGAGATCATTACTTAGAGTTTACTCCCCTGACTGGTTACTCTTCCAGTCCCAATGAAGAGTTTGATTGATGCCTCCTGCATCACAAAGTTTCATCATTAAGTCTATTCTTCAATATTCATCCATATGTCCCATGCTCTTGTTCAAAGGATGTCTAGGAGTCTATTTCAACCATTTCTCAGAACTCTTGAATTTGCATGTCAGCGATACCTTCAGTGTGTCTCAAAGTTACATGAAGTTGTATTCCTACTGTTCACCCTAGTCCTACTTTCCTTATGGGTACGTAACCTTCAACCCAACAGTCGACATCTCCTCATTGGTTGCTGACTGGGGGGTCTCCCTTGTGTTCGATGGCAAGAAATATATTCACACATTGGGATTCATGTAGTGTCTTGGATGCCATTAGCCTTATTGGTGGTTTCCTCGCCTTTGTCGGAAATTTTCCTTATTGGATGCTATTCAGAGGGTCTTTTTCATGCACTGCTTGCATCTGGTGCATGCAAAATATGCACAAGGTCGTTGATTCATGAACATGTTCTTCGTACGAGTTCCTCCAAATAATCAACATCCTTCTTTATATATCATGTTGAATGATGAGATATTCCTTAATACTCTCCTTTCAGCGGGTCTCCTTCCATCAACTTCAGCCCATCTATTCTAGAAATGAGACCTAGAGTTCTATGAGTACCTAGAGGCTTGCAGTCATCAATGGTAGGTTCTCTCACTATAGAAAGTTGGGAATACATCAATGTCTCCTAATCGATGGATTATTCAAGTGTTTAGCCTCAACACCTTTATTCACACTTGTAAGAATGTACTTAGTGCCTTGATACCTACTTTCACTATCATTAGGTTGTCTTTTGTTTGTTAACAGTATACCTTAATGATCGGTAATCAAATGAAGTCTCATTGTGTTCAACCTCAACTCCTTTATTCACATGATGTATACTTTCAAATTTGGCGGATCGTGTAGAAGACTTGAAGACATCAGTTCATAGTTGCAACTATCGGTAATCAAATGAAGTCTCATTGTGTTCAACCTCAACTCCTTTATTCACATGATGTATACTTTCAAATTTGGCGGATCGTGTAGAAGACTTGAAGACATCAGTTCATAGTTACAACTATCCTAAACTATTTCTGTCATTCATTGGACCAATACCTATATGAATTTAGTGATCATGGGATATTAGATTGTACTCCATTATATACATATATATTCAGATTGATTTTGAGACTAGTTTTCACCAGGACTTGTTAGTGACTATGATATCCTATGGCATGTATCTACATTTGTATTTCCTATTCATGGCCATGAACAACTGTTTGGTATATTTCCACATGGATATGCAGTGTAATTCAAATTGACGTCCATTTGCACAAAGTCATTATGGATTGTAATATTCTTATGAGAAACTAGTTCGTCTAGCTGGGTCTTCATTACTCCACTTATGGGAATTATAATGTATTTCGTCCATCACAGATACTCCTCTGAGCTCACACATTAGGGGGCTTCTCTTATAGCAATACTTTCCTTGTGCCATGCCAACTATATCAGAAGGCCTTTTCCATTTCCCTGTGAAGAATTGAAGTCGCTTTTTGCAGCTCCCAAAGCTAAAAATTGTATTTTTCCACATATATGTGCCCTAACAGCTATACATCATGCGTATACATAGGTTGCACCATTACATCCCATGTACATTGGGTTTTGCAGCCAAAATTAAAAAATGGTGTCGGGTTTCCATGTCACATCACAAGATCCATGATCCTTTACATTCCATATACTGGAAAAGTTCTAACTCGACCCTTCCAGTTCCAGTTCCATGGGCGTATTTGTTATGAATATTGATGGATTATGCTATTTTATGTGCTAACTTTAAATATTATCACCATATGCTTGTGTATATTGGTTGTTGAGGACAAGTTGCAGGTATATAGCTTTGATTCAAGTTCTCAATAGTGGAATTCATCAAATGTTTGGACGAGGTAGGCTCTTTATCTTGTCTTGTTATCATGTTTGTTTATATAGCATACCTGAGATTAGAGTTTATTTTTGTAGTCATTTTCATCTGTTATGGTTTACCCCATGCCATAGAGTGATTTTCCTCGTAAAAAATATGATCCACGCAACATACATATCACACAGATTAAAAGATAAAGAGAGGTAGAAGGTCCATCTCTAGAGTCAGAGGCATTTGATGCCCCAATCAAAGTTAATAAATTCAACATTGGGATGAATGATAGTCCTAAAATCGTAAGTATTGGAGACTATAGCGATGAGCAAACATTAGAAAGAATAACAAAGTTACCACGTGAATACAGTGACATGTTTCCAACAACCTTTATAGAGATGAAAGGCATAGCAAGGGATCTAGGTGAGATGAAGATACCCCTCAAACCTGAGGCTAGACCTATCAAAAAGAGACCTTACAGACTGAATCTCGTGTATAAGAAGAAAGTGAAATATGAAATTGACTGAATGTTGGAAGCTAGCATTATAGAACCAATAGAGAAATCTGAATGGATCAGGCCCATGGTAATCTAGGACAATAAGAAAGGGGGGATAAGGATTTGTGTAGAATTGAGGAAACTCAATGATGCTTGCTTACATGACCCTTTCCCTACCTCTTTTACATATGAGGTCTTAGAGAATGTGGGAGTCTAGGAAGAATATTCATTCACAGATGGATTCTCAGGATACCATCATATAAAAATAGATCCAGAGGAGAGGTATACGACTACTTTTTCTATAGAATTAGGATCCTACCAATATACATTCATGCCCTTTGGATTAAAAAAAGCACCAACTATCTTTTCAAGGGTAGTCATAGCTACTTTTAAGGAATTCATACATCAATTTCTAGAAGTATATATGGATGATTGGATTGTGTATAGTCTTTAGAAAGACCATGTAGAAGTGTTAAGACTAATGTTGGAAAGATGCAGGAAATGCCATATATCATTAAACATCAAGAAATTCATTTTTGGTACACCTTTTAGGATATTGTTGGGACATATAGTGTGTAAACATGGTTTACTGGTTGACCATGCTAATATTGCAGTCATTGTGAATTTACCACCACCAAACTTAGTGCGCCAGTTAAGAGAAACACTGGGACATACATGATACTACATGAAGTTTATAAAGGGGTATGCAGAGATTACCACACCAATGGAAGACTTGTTAAATAAGGACACTAGATTTCAGTGGAATGAGGACTATCAACAATGATTGACACTCTAAAGATAAATATGGTGACAACACCTATATTAGTATTTCCATATTGGGAAAAGACATTTCATGTGCACGTAGATGCATCAAAAATAACACTTGGAACAATTCTGGTGCAACCAAGAGTAGGGGACTTAGACCATCCTATATCCTTCACAAGCAGGAAGTTTTCAGAAACAAAGCAGAACTACAACACCAAAAAAAGAGAAGGCTTACCCATGGTATATTCACTTCATAAATTCAGGCATTATTTACTAGCTAAACAATTTAAAATGTTCACAAATCATTCTTCCCTCAAATATCTAGTCAACAAGCCAGTTTTTTTGGGGGGATATATATAAGGTTGTTATTATTCCAATAATTTGACTTTGAAGTAATATTAAAAAAAGGGAATTTGAATGTAGGACCTGATCACTTGTCAAGGGTAACCAATGGAGAAGAACCTACTAATTTGGAAGACAAACTCTCTGATGCACATTTATTTTCAGTAAATGTAGTTGATCAATACTTCGTTGGTTTTATTGAATACTTAAGTATAGGAGTTGCACCACAAGAATTTAGCACTATGAAGAAGAAAAACCCGGTAGTCAAAGATGCATACTATCAACTCATTGCAAGTAATTTATACAATATGGGCACAAATAACATTTTGAGAAGGTGTGTATTGGAACATTAATGGCCCAGGGTGTTAGTAGAAGCTCATGAAGGTATAGTTGGAGGAAATTATGTAGGAAAATAAACCACACAAAAGGTATGGTGTGCAAGATTATGGTGGCCAAAACTTCATAAATATGCAAGGAATATTTCCATAACTATGATGTTTTTCACAGGGTTAGAAAATCCAACAGAAGGGATGAGATGCCCCTAAGACCACAAGTAACTTTGTAGGTATTTGAAAAATGGGAAATAGATTTTGTTGGACCTATTAATCCACCATAAATAAGTTCAGAAGATAGATATATCATTACTACGACCAAATACTTAACAAGATGGGTAGAAGCAGAACCAGTCAAAGATTATAGCACAGAGACAACAACACAATTCTTATTTGAGCACATGATCACCAAATTCAGATGTACCAATATTTTGATGAGTGATCAAGGAACTCATTTTATTACTAATATCATAAGTTATATGACTGAGGAGTTGTAAGCCTATCACCAGAAGAGTGCACCATATCATCCTTGGGAAAATGGGACAGTAGAATATTTCAATAAGATTTTGGAACATGCCTTGACTAAGATATGCAATGTTAACAGAGATGATTAAGACTTAAAAATACCAGCAGTACCATGGGAATATAGGACCACATGCAAGAGATTGATAGGACATAAACCATTCATATTGGTGTATGGAAAGGAAGCAGTGGTTCCATTAGAATTTTTGATACCTAGTCTGCACGTAGACGGAATTACCAACATGACAGAAAGAGGCACACTACAGGAGAGGTTAAATAAACTAATGGAAATGTAAGAGGATAGGATTCTGGCAGGATTTCACCAGGAAGTATAGAAAGAAAGGGACAAATCATGACATGACAAACACATTAAAAACAAAATCTTTAAGGAGGGAGACCTAGTTCTTCTCTATGACAACAATTTTTTGCAACACCCTGGTAAGTTTAGAAAGAATTTGGCTAGGGCCATATGAAGTAAACAATGTCACATATGGTGGATCTGTGCAGCTAAAGTATTTGGGAGGAACAAAACTGAGAGGAATGGTCAACGATAGTCGACTGAAACTGTACAAGGACATTTGACCTACTAACTCTTAAAAGTTACATCACGGTAAGAAAGTCATGTATATAGTGTACTATAGTAGATATTAGGAAATAAAACTGATAAAAAGAAATAAAAAGTGGAAAAAGAAGAAAAAGGAATATAATAGAAAAAGAAGAAAAACAAAAAAGAGGTAGAAGTTGACTGAACAACATGAAAGTGCGAAAAAATTCACTCACAACAATTACCGTGACAACATAGAAGGACAACACGTAGGAAAAATTGGACTCGATGAAAATGCACAGAAAAAGTGAAACAAAATTATGAATAGGTCTATAAAGTGCGAAAATCACGTGTTATTTCAACACTTAGTGATTTTTTAGCACAGAGTAAGATACAAGTGTGTGTCCTAGATACAATTGTGTGAATAAGAGCGCGAGTGTTCGAATCAAATAAAAGACGACACCACCAAAGTTTGGCGCTCTAGTCCAGTACATACGAGTTACTTGACAAGGCCAAAGGAGCAAGGAAAGTATGAGGGATCCCAAGAACATCGTCGATATCAAATATTTCACCACTTCTGGGACAAAGTCACTCAACTCAACACAGGTTGAGGAGGAAACACTGACAACAACAAAATGGGAAGTAGGGCATAGTTTTGGGACCTGAGATGATATTCCAAACCCTAATCCCGAAACACCATCTAAACCTGATGAAATTAAGGGTCAGCAATAGGGCCGCGATGAAGAGGAGGTGTTGGTCAAGGACATCACCAACCAACCAGACTCTAAAGGGGAAGAATATGATGTAGAAAAAAAAAAAGTAGTCCCATCTGCTGTCAGGAAAAAACAAAGGCACAGGATGACATGAACATTACACTTCCCTACCTCCCAGACACAGTGGTCACTGTGGACTACATCATTGGAAAAGTACCTAAACTAAGGTACTTGGACCATGATGTGAAAAATTAAACAAAATTCCCAGATTTGGCCAAGGAATCCTACCTATAAAACACAGGGGAAATTGGACCCCTAGGAAAACCAATCATGGAGCCCGTGCAGTGGATAATAGGGCTTTACAACTTTGTAATAATGAACCTCCTAGAAATAACACACTTTAGGAACTGTAAAATTGTTGGGATTTGCATCAAATAGTTGTTAGCCCAGGAACATGGAGGAATCCTTAGGATGGATAGGATGGTACAGCTTGATGTGGTGTTGATAACCAAAATCATGGGATTACCTATAGTAGGCGCACAACCAAAAGTACTTGGAAAACAAAGAATGTGAGAAGGTGATCGTCGAGATGGTCAAGGCACAATTTGGTACCAATAGAGGAAACATGGGAATTTTTCTTAGATATATCAATGACAATGCGACATGGTTCGCTAGCAAGCTCATGGCTTGCAAGTTTCCGAGGAAGTGTAGGAAAGAAGAGGCTCCAATAGGAGTCATCACAGTAGCTATGTAGTGCACGAAGGGATTAATGTTCATTTGGATGTCGTATCTCCTGAACCAATTTTTGATCGATTGCAGAGACATGTAGGACAATGGAACCAAGTTCCATTATTATTGGCTCATTATTCTTATATATTTGGCAAGATGGAAGGAGCCAAAGTTTTAATCCTTTTTGGATAGGAAAGGAAAGTGCTATGCGACCATATATGAGTCCCTCTAGCAGGCCAAGGACAATAAAAATTAGTTGAAAAATAGAACAGTATTTTGGTTGGCATAGGGGAAGACCCAGGGTTCAATGCTTCAACAACACACCAACAAAACCCTAAATACCAACCCTTTTGGAAACACCTGCGAAGCAGATGAAGTCTCACCCGAGGTAGAGGCAGGGGGGGTTGTAGGACTCAAGTGTATAAAACCTAGCTGGGACACAGATCTGTGATCAAAATACTTAACAAAGAACTTAGCAATTAACATTCATTAGTCTTTGACCCTTATTCACATCGTAGGTAAAAAACCCTAATTACAGAACAACGTAGTATTCATCAAGGTCTAAGCACATCTAATCATTCAGTACATAACATCAAAATAGATCTAACCTTCATTCATATTATTAAGCACTAAGATACTACATGAAATGCATCTAAAATACATAAATATTACAACACTAAGTATAAATCACATCAATAACATATCAACCACAACACACAAAGCAATCACAACACAGGATATACGTGGTTCACCCCAGTGTGGGGCTACGTCCACCAACTCTGCTCCTCTTTTATTAGCTTCTTCCAATCTTATTACATGCACAGAGCCACAAAGACAACTCTGCATAGAACAGGAGATTTGCGCACACCTCGTCAGATCCTCCTTCCCCAAGTTAGGTCCAAGAACCAATCCCTTACACAGTCTGCACACAAAGCCTCTTAAAATCACTTGCACTTATATCTGCAAGTCTTAACACATAGCATGCACAAAGCCAAATATTGTTATAATCACATAGATTAGACTCTTAGAACTTAGCACTGCCTACTTATATCACCAAGGTACTTATTTATATACTACAAAAGGGGCCTAAACATGGGGAAAACCCATGGGCCAACATCCCATACCTGTTACATAAGCCCTAAACCCAAAAATCCGGTGAAAGGGGGTGATATCCCACGATCTTCACTTCGCCTGATCACTCCATCTTCGACGAGCCTGTTGAAGTGTAAAAAATGTTTAAACATGACCAAGGTTCTACAAAACTTGGTTGAGCACCAGCAGACCCCCAACACTCACCTGTGACTCGTCCCAGTCACTTTGATATGGGAAATTTTTCTTTGAAGGCATCGAGCTTCCTTGACTTGTTGTTTCTTCAGGGCCTCCTGCTCGATGAACTCCTAAATGAATTTCTTAGTGACAGGTCCTTCTAAACGTTGTTCCACTATGGTGGCAACTTGTTATAGTTGTGCACCTTCTCCCTCAATCTCCTCAAAAAGTGTGCAGGATTCGTCCTATACCGGCTGGAGTCTCTGGGTCACTTCCATAACTCTACTCTGGATGGCATGGACCTAATGTTGAACTGTGTGTTGCTCCTGTGACCTTTTCATATTCTTGATCATTGAAAGTAGTTTCAGCTACGCTTTCACTGTCGATTCTTATTGCTTCACCTCCTGGAGTTGTTCTTCTAATGTTCTTAGTTATGGGTCCTCTGCAAGGTGCTCATAGGTCTGCGCACTTTGATTACTTAGTTTCTTGCATTCTAACACCAATGCCTTGATTATTTCGACTGCACCCCTAGAAGTTTCTTCCCTCTGATCTCACACTTCTTGTGGAGTGCTCAGTACAACTTGCAATTCCAGTTCCGCTACTCTTTCTTGGAGTTGATAAATGGCTTTAGTGAGCTTCCCCACTTGTCTCTCCACTGTCTCTTCTTCCAAATGTGCTAGGCCTGGCACAAGGTAAAGTGCTCAAGTGAATTCTTCTCTAACTCCAATCTAATCAATGAGAAAATGATATTTCTCTGTCTGGATCTTCTCTCTGTCCTCTTCAAACTTCGCTCAGAGGTCATCCTTCTCTTGCTGCACAACCCTAAGTTGCTCTAGGGTTTCCTCCTTTTCTTGCTTCAAGGCCTTTGTGGCCTATTATTTTTCGTCTTTTAATTGACAAAGGTGAGCCTCTATCGCATCTACTAATCTACGTAGTTGGGTAGGCTCATCTCCTACTTCTATAACCCCTGATGAAAACAAAACAATAGACACTGCGTTGCTCTAATAGAGAGCCTGTTGTACCCATTTGAGATCCACCTCAATCCTATCATACATTGTCTCTTGTTTGGCTTTTTTTGCTACAAGATGTCCTTTCAGGTATCTGATACAACTACGATGATGAGGTCAATATAATCCATCATAAGTACAGTCTGTAACTACGGATTATTGGCTTGTGACTTCTTCCATGTTGAGGGTTTCTTTGGAGGAACCTTTCTTTTCTTTAACACCTTAGCCTCTATAAGGGGATATTTAGGTGGTGTCACTTCACCCTGTTCCTTCTTGTATTCTTCTCCTTCATCCTCTTCTTGGTCTACTACGTCATCTCCTCCTCCTCCAAGTGAATCAAGCATAGTTTATTTCGATGCACTGTTTAGTTCCTGCACCTCTTCCTTATTTTTCTTCTTGTTGTTGTTGGGTCAATCATACTCTGCCCGGGTGACTTTAAGACTTCTAATGCGTTTAGGGTCGAAGAGTTCTATCTATTCGACTCGTACAATGAATTATGAAGGCCATTCCTTGTTTATCTCCTCCATATCTTCCTCGATGAGTTTGTAATAGGATTGGATCTCTTCCTTGTGTTCATCCCCACGAGCAATGATGTAAATGAGGTACCTATCTGCTGAACTTCACTATTGGCATGAAACTATGGAGTGTATTCAGAATCATGCAAGGGAAGGATTCAATGGCCCTCTCCAACTGCAAGTAATAGGTGTGGAATACTACATTCGACTACCACTGCTTCGCCATGTCACTTGAGTACCACGGGGTAGTGAACCTCAATTCCAGTGGTTCAAATGATGTGACTTGAGGGAAGGTCACTCCCTCCGACATATCCCAAGTGACAAAGGAAATGAGAATCAACAGCCAACTGAGGTGAAAATCGTAGCCCTAGTCCTATGCTTCGCGGAAATCTTTCTCCAACTAGTTGACGAGGTAGGTTGCCCAGTTCATCTGCATCCCTTCAAAAATTTTTCCTACAAGGTCAATGTAGAACCCTGTGACCTACTTTGGTATATTCTTCCTGACGAGCTTGCCTTCTATCAGTTGAAAATCTAGGCGCATTGTCCCATTTTGGATAGAGGCTACCTTGTAGCACCGCTTCCCTTTCTCCACATCACCATAGGTGTCCTTTATTCGCTGGGTCAGGGCACGATCTACAACCTTCCCTGGGTAAAAATATTAAGGGTCCGGTCCTTGGATGCTCAATATAGTGATCCGGTGGATCAACACCAAATCTACATTGATGCGCCTATATAACCACATGTAACCGCCATGGTATCACGATAGAAGGATTTTAACGTATGCATTAACCTCTTGATGTTTGTCGAAGTGTGGTATCTTCATCACAAGGATTGTTGATCTCACGATGTCCATGGTCCACAACTCAGAGACTATATTCGGCTTCTTCCTGAATGTCTTTGTCAATTACTTATGTGGTGTGATCATTCCATAATTCTTGCAGTCTCCTAAGTTGAAATCATTGATCTTGAGCGTCAGAATCTGTCCCAATTGCAGTCCAACTGTGCATATCCCCTTCGGGAGGTACGCAGTGATCAGTGTATAGTCGAAATCTCTTGGGGTGCTGTCATGATTAACTGTGCCAACCAAAGGTGGTATATAGTCGGGAAAGACTGAAGGAATGAGCTTTGCATTCACCAGGTCATTGCGGTGCTTACTTCTTTTCTTTGTCATAGTTCAGGATGGCCCAGATTGACATGCAGTCGACAAGGATGCTTGAAATCCTCTCGTCGATGAGGCCTGTACTCCTGTTGACATGAACTTCTCCGCCATGATTTCTATTAGGATCTCCTCCACAAACTTCTCTACTACGCTACGTTCACCTGACATACACGCTCGAGATCAGATATCTTGGGTAGGCGAAAAACACTCAAGGTAAGAAAAATGGGTGGTGAGGTCTCAAAAGCATAACACGGTAGTAGTCCGTTCTCAGTGGGCTCGAATATCTCAGTTTGCAAAATTTTCCTCAGTGCAACATTCGACGAGATAAATAGACAATGTCATAATGGATTCCTTCAACGGGTTGAAAAGCCTCAATAAATACGATTCCATATGTCATGGTACGTTCCCAATGATCAAATAGCGATCTTTCCAACAACAACTATGTTTCTAATTGTTTAGGAGCATCATTCTAATGGTTGGGATGCCTCCAATGATCATATTTATTCATCGTGGCAAAGTGCCAATCTTCGTTGTTCTACTATTCCGATGAGGTTCAAGTTCTGCAAGCCTTCCTTCTGCGAAGTCCTCTCTGGAACCTCTTGCAATTTTTCTAGCTTTTCTTTCTTCTTACTGAGATTTCTTTCTTTCTTTCCTATCATCTACATCTCTATATTCCTCTTTCCATTCTTGTTCTTATCTTCTCTTAGCATAGTAACTTTGCACTGCTAAGGGTCTTTCATAGGGTTTGAGAGTAATACTTCTTCTCTTACTGTTTCTGGAGTAGGTGCTCTACTCTCCTGCATGGATAGGTTCTTTAATCCTTCTTGCGTTCTTTCAACTTTGACATATAGGTCTTTGGCTCTCATTTGCTTCGACTTGTCCTCCTGTTCTTCTATTAAGTGCGTTATTATCCTAGCCATGAAATCCCTTAATTCTTTCTTTTTCTATTCTATAGCTTCCTCTTCTTATTTCCTTTGGATCCGCTCTCTCTCAATCCAAGTCCTTCCTAACAAAAGTGAAAAAGGAGCATTGTTCTCAACAAACTTAATGACCTCAAATTATTCTTTTGTCAATGGTCCATGAGCACCCATAGGTACATGAGTAAGTCTTCCACATAGGGTTATCATCTTTCCTTTAAACAATCCTATTCCTCCCAATGAAGGAATCATAGCAGGCTTTCCCAAAATTTCCCAAGTACTTTCTGGCATGATATTCACCTATGTTTCCTCATCCATAACACAATCTATGTTGAAGTCTCCTATTCTTGTTTCTAAGAATTCCTTCTCTTTTAAGATCTCTGGTAAACTAATGTCTCTATGATCATTCAATGTTTCTTTCATCTGCAATAATATAGTCTTTGATTCTTTCTAGTTCTTTATCATACACTTAGTCTCTTGACCTTCCTCATGGTTTTCTTGTCTCATGTTCATCTTCTCAACTTTAGCAATCATTATAGGGAAATCCAAAACATCATTTCCAATATCTTTAAAACAAAGGCAAGTAGGAACTCTACCAAAGAATTCCTTAGAAATATGTCCCGGTCTTCTGCAACTATAACATAGTGTCACTCCTCTCTTTCTCTTAAACGATCCCCAACCTTTCCTGAACTGTGCATTGGGATCATAGTGCTCGACCTGCAAAAACTTCTTTCTAGGATCCTGCATCCACTTGTTAGTCCAAAAATTCTTTCTATGCATAAGAATAACATATCTTTCACTATTTCTATCAGGTCTATTCATATCACATATTGTTTCTTCTAGTTGTGCCCTATTTTTCAGACTAGGATGAAATCTATCAAACATACCTAGATCCATTCTTTCGAGACAAAACATTTCACTTATCTTACCTTTATTAGAGCACAAATATTTAAGATCTTACCTCTTTTCTTCATATCAGACTTCCCTTCTTAGCACAGAGCTACCCAAGTCAAGTAGAGTATTGTGCACTAAAGAAATAGATCTACACATAGATATTTCTCTTTTCTTCAGTTCCCAACAATCACAGTTTCAGTCCCAACAACAGAACCATTTGTTGGCACAAGGGTAGAACCAGGGTTCAAATCTTCAACAATGCACCAACAAAACCCCAACTACTGGCCCTTTCGGCAACACCTACGAAGTAGATGAAGTCTCACCCGAGGTAGAGGAAGGGGGGTTTGTAGGACTCAAGTGTCTACAACCTAGCTCAGACATAGATCCGTGATGACAATACTTAATAGAGAACTTAGAAATTAACATTCATTAGTCTTTGACCCTAATTCACATCGTAGGTAAATCCCCTCATTACAGAACAACGTAGTAGTCATCAAGGTCTAAGCACATCTAATCATTCAGTACATAACATCAAAATAGATCTAACCTTCATTCATATTATTAATCATTAAGATACTACATCAGATGCATCTAACATACATAAATATTACAACACTAAGTATAAATCACATCAATAACATATCAACCACATCGCACAAAGCAACCACAACACAGGATATACGTGGTTCACCCTAGTGTGGGGCTACATCCACCAACTCTTCTTCTCTTTTATTAGCTTCTTCCAATCTTATTACATGCACAAAGCCAACTACGCATAGGATAGGATATCTATGCGCACCTCGCCAAATCCTCCTTCCTCGAGTTAGGTTCAAGCACCAAGCCCTTACACAGTCTATGCAAAAAGCCTCTTATAATCACTTGCACTTAGCTCTACAAGTATTAACACACAACATGCACAAAGCCAAATACTATTATAATCACACAGATCATACTCTTACCACTTATCACCGCCTACTTATATCGCCAAGCTACTTATTTATATATTACAAAAGGGGCTTAAACATCGGGAAAACCCATGGGTTGACATCCCATACCTGTTACATAAGCCCTAAACCCAAAAATCCCACAAAAGGGGGCAATATCCTGTGATATCCACTTTGCCTGGGTGCTCCCTCTTCAACCAGCCTGTTGAAGTCCCAAAAATGGTCAAAAACGACCAAGGTTCTCCAAAACTTGGTCGAGAGCCAACAATTTGTGATGTTTCTAGAAGAGATACAACAATGCACATGCAATGTGTGGCGCATTCCTATGTAAGTGGTCTAGGAAACTGAAGGGATAGCCAATTTTAAGGCATCCAAGCACCACATGTGCATCCAAACCACAAGGGACCCAATTAAGAAATGGATGGAGATGCAATACTACATCACAAAGGAAGAGATTGACTTGATAATCAAAGATTGGCTAGCACAGTTGAAGATGTCGGTAGAAAAACCAACAACAAAGCCAACTGCAATGCAATCCACCAAACCCAAGGGGTAGGACAAAGTAGGTCCTTCAGCAAAGACAAACAACCCAACTGATAACACTAGGAAGGCTCCAAAATGCAATCAAGAATAGGGAAGAAGCACAATTCCAAAGAAACCAAGGAGGAAAATGTTACACGTCAAAATTCCCCACTTCTATAATGTCACATTCTCATTATCTCAGGTGTTTCACTTTTTTCACAAGTGTCGTAAATGGCGCATTTTCATTTTACATATGGTGCATTGTGAATGACACCATGAAAACACTTGATACATCCTGTAGAACAAATTGAAAGGAGAATCCACATCATTTGACAAACAAAACAATTTTTTTTTCTATGAGAATTGGTCATCTTGATGAATGTTTGGAATATCAACACTCCCCCTGCTCATATGTAGGGAGTGTTAGCACTCTCTCCCCATCTAGGAGGGAGAGTTGTAGTACTATGTGGCCCATTTTGAAGGAGCATAAATTGGTTGAGAAAATCATGGGAATAAATCCCCCTTTTCTCTAAGGACAACTAGAGATGATTCAAATTGGTTTGGCTCAAATATAAGCTTTAGGTTGCATCTAAGGGAGATGCCACAACTGATGGATTCATATCCTCAACTTATCCCAAATATAACCAAGGTGGTTAATCCTCTCAAAGACTATAAAGGAAGGCATTCTCATGGTGAAAAAGGAGGAAAATAATAAGCAAAAGTATTGTCATTGTGATCGTGGATCTTTTGAGCAAGGGGTTGGACAAGGAGGATTTAGAGAAGTTGTTGAAACACCATCCATGATTGTAAGTGTCTCTTTCAAGTTCTCATCAATATACTTGGCCTATTCCCTTTTAGTTTGTGTATATTACACATTCCTATCTATTTTATATGAATTTGTTTAATCCAATATGATAGAGTAGGAGTTTCCTTGTGTCTCTTTGTTGTCTATAGTTTTGCAAGTATTAAGCTATGTGAAAGGGTTTGGACATCAAGTTCACATTGGAGCAGCAAGGACAAATATCAAAAATAGGTATGATCACATTTTTATCCTTCTCTCTTTTTGGATAGTTATAAAAATCTCAAAGGGATGTTAGTGTCCATTTGTATCTTTTTGTCTTGGTATTCATGGTCTAGAATCCAAGGGGTTATTCACCTTCCTGCAGGGGAACTATTCCATAAACGAAATTGGCGACTCCACTGGGGAGTGAAGATTTCAGTTTTTTCTTCTCTCCTTGGTTTGTCTTTTCCTTTTTCCCATCTTTAGATCTTGTTTGTTGATTTTATCCATCCATACATCTGTTGTCTTGGATAAACATTGTCTTACATAGTCTTTTCATCAAACTTCCTTATTTTTTTAATTTTCTGGGTTTTTCCAAAGTTTTTCTCAGAAACCGTGCCCTCTCTAGTTACAGTAAGAGAATTTATTTCCCTATCTATGCTCCCCCAAAGTGTGTTAGGGGGCGTTGTATCACTTTGGTGTTGTTACAACCAGAGCACCGATTTTTCCTTGCCTTGAAAAATTGTTGACAATTTGTTTCCTGGGTGTAGTTCTTTGGTATTTCTCTCTAACTTAGATATCGTTCTATCAGTTTATGTCTTCTATTTAGATTACAACCTGTTTCTTTTCTCTTTTAAATCTTTGATTGGGTTTTGTGTTGTATTTCCTTATCGCAAAATGAACTTTTTTTCTTCAACCTTTAGTTCGTTTTGTTGCTTTTTTGTTCATCTAATCGATTAAATATTGTTATAAGGAAACTAAGTGATATCTTTACTATTTAATTGATCTCTGACATATATTTATTTCCGAAAAATTTCTTAAGTTTTTTTTGTTGTTTTTGGTGTTTTTCTTTGAATAGATAGTTTGTTTTTTCTGTCTCTTATTCACTGTTGAGAGTGCCTTTTGTTTGTGTGATTTTTCTTCGCATTTTCGAAAGTCAAAATAGTGAAGTCTCTTTTTTTTTATTGAAACAAAAAACATTAGAAGAATAATTCAATTCACATTTACAATCAAACAAAGGGGTATTTTTTCATTGGTTTTTTGGATATCAGAAAGGATTTCTTTACAATTTACCAGTTAATTGGATTCTTGTTGAAAAAAAATTGCATGAAACTTTTTCATTCTTGTGCTTGGTAGTGAAAGAAGGAAACTCTTCTCCTTCCCATAAATATAAGTTCATAGAAAGAAATGTTTTCATATCATTATTTTACTTCTTTGGGATTCGATTCACAACATCATTAGTTTCACTCTCATTCACCTTTGTGTAAAGATCAACCAGTAAAATCAACGGTAATTAAAATTAATATAGAATTTTTTTTCTTTTTAAGATTTTTATACCAACAATAGACTAGGACTAGCACTTTGGAATAGGCTGTGAGAATAACTCTCTAAGGAATTCAAGACAAAATTAGAATCTTACGATAGGGAGAGTAAATCCAATTTTCGTATAAGCATAACTATGATCCCCCTCTCACACAGGGGTTACACAAGAGGTCTCTTTCAAGAGAGAAAAAATGATTATCCCTCTAAGGCTTAACCATTCGTAGTAGTCATATCGTATGTTGGGGGATATTATTGAGGTTCAAATATATTCATTTTCTCTCGGATCTTCGTGAATTCTAAATCCATTCGGGGTTCTCTGAAGTTTTACTGGTCCACTTGTCCTCAGTTCTCTTGAAGGATTTCAGACGTGATATCTTTCCCATACGTTTAGAATTGACTTTTGATTGTACCCACCTAGAGGCTGACTATGAGTTGGTGTCCTTAGTAGCCAAAATATTTAGGGTCCTTACATGAGGTGATGGTGAAGGGAAGTCTTCGTTGTACTTGGAACAAACGTTGGTCAAACTCACTTGAGCTCCTTAGAGGGTAACCCACGAGTCAAACTATTAGGAATATTGCACCAAGGTGTAAGTTTGTTAAGCAGGTCACCAACGTAACTGATCCACCCACTCATATCCTAGTCCCTTCTCTATTTGATCACACGATGTTGGATTTCATCACCAGCTAGTACGTTCATTGAGAGAAGGATTTTTTTTCTTGTTGGTTTTTATATATTTTTAGCGAGTGTTGTTTATTTACTTTTTCTTTCAAAATTGAGATTGTAGATGATAAAGGTATTCGTAGATCATGTAGTATGCAAGGGTTCCCTCTAGAAGGTTACGAACCCTTACTTCCTAACTCACCTGATAATATTTATCATGAATAGGTTGAGAACCATTCAGACGATGGGAGTGATGCTACTCCTTTCTTAACGAATCCCGAGAGAGATTTGGTTACGGTTGAGGAAGGAAACCATCCTATTAACCCATATTTTCAAGTTCCCATTGAATCACTCCTTCTCCATTTGGACTCTTTTGGTAATGTTATAGTAAAATATTACCCTCAGTTTCCATCAAAGCCATATACTCAATCAAATATGGAATCCGCACAACCAAATTTCAATGACGAGTACATGACTCATATTCGTTCTGCTGACATGGTCAATCCACAATAAAGTCTCTTTATTTGTCTATGGAGAACTTCATCAAGATGTGACCTTTACAAAAAATTCAATTTTAGCCGACCACCTTTTGACCCTCTTACCTCTGCTAGTGTTGAGGAAGGACCATCAGGTCAGACTATTGATCGTCCCATTGAATAAGTAGTAAATCATGCTTCCATGTCAGTACAAGTTCAAAGTAACACCGAAGTCATATTGCCTAGTCATATATAAGGTACGTTGATAGTTACTTCTACTACACCTCTTCAACCTACAACTCTTTATATTCCACAAAACCCTGTTGGGAAACCTATGCATCATAGAATGCAGAACCCTATCACACATGTACACTCAACTACGAGACAAATATTGACTGGGGGGGAATCATCATCTAGTAGACCTATCCCTCCCTAGGGACAACTGCCCTTACACATACCCAATGGAGGGAAACCCCCTTTTGTTTTTCAAACCCCAGTTGTTTCCCAATTAATGGTAGGGGGAAATATTATTTCACTGGAAACCCTCCACAATCTTGGGGACCTGTTGATGGGAAAATTTGACATGGCATCAACTGGAAGAATATATCTAGTATAGGGTTGTCTAAATAACCCAAACCATTTGGTGTAAGCTATTCTGATGGGTTTAATGGCTCTGCTAGCCAACTAAGGTCCTAAAGATAGAAAAATGAAATAAAATAACTAAAGAAAAGATTCTAACAATCGACACAATAATTACAAATATTTATCTAAGAATGTGAATATACAAATGATTATGAATAGTTTATATACAGTTTACAAGGTTTGCATGAAATCTTGAGAAAATGATTGTTTGATAAAGTTTATGAATTAAATCTGAACAACACTTCTTTTTGGATTTTTTTTAAAGATATTAAATGAATAAATACTAAATGAATACGATTGAAACAATGACATAGAAACAGTCAAAGTTAATTAATGTAATCATCGTTTCATTCATAAACAACTTAACTAAATAACACATAGAATAACTTGTAGCTGATCAACGAAACTGGTATTATCTTTCTATGTTGTATGAGCTCTTGCCTGCACTGTTGTTAAAGGAAACCTATAACAAAACAATACTAGCACTTCCAGAATACATTCAAAGAAGTATTTGATATTGGAGTAAGTTAATAACAATAGGAAGACAACTAATTAAAAATCCTTTGATCTTAAGATAATCAATATTTAAGAATGAAAGAAAACTCAATTTTGAGTATTGATATTATCCAACATTTAACATTAAGAATAAATTCAAAAAATAATCAAATGATAGATCAATCACACATAAAAATGGAATAAGAAATTATGGACAACATATAACATTTAACAGTATGAAAACACCATATGATGACAAGCTAAAGCTAAAATCAACCATAATAATATTCTCATAATACAACAGTAATGAAAGAACAAAATGGAATAATCATCACACAGGTCTAAAGACAAATATGAATTGCTTTCCCATATTCTTTCTCAAAATCACATGCCCATATTGTAGTCATGAAAGAATTTTTGGGATAATAGATTCCTAAAAATTGAAAAAATTAATATATAAATTATAACAATTAACCATGTATCGATAAAAAAGACTACATCTATTTAAATCAATGCATAATCAATTATTCAAGGAATATGAAGATATTATAATGAAAATAAAACCATTTTACTCATATGACAGAAGCCATTAAGCAATCTGGAATTTCATATTCTTCTTCAGAAATACTCGTCCATTCTCCCAAAATTCCAACCATTCGTTACTCCATTTGAAAATAAGAAAATTTTACAAAATAAATAATATACAAAATAGAAAGGATTAAAATCCTCCTCTCAATTTCTTGGATAATTTGCTCTGAACTTTCTCATATATTTATACAATGAGTGAACAGTCTCGGCGCCACTAATAATTTTCACCACCTGAAATATGCCTCATAAAGAGACATTAATATCTCTCAAATAGTGCATTTGTTTGGGAAAATTTCTAGGTGGAAGGTAAATGGGTCCATTTCAGTTATGGGTTATCAACCGTTTCTTGAAATTCCTCATGGTTTGGCTGCAATCAATCCTATAAAATTGCCTATTTGATCTTGACGCCTTTCCAAATTTTATCTGTTGTTGCTCATAAAACTATTTGTAGAAATCCAATATTATTTTTGGATCAATCATCTTGAACGTATTTGGATAATAAAATCAAGCCATGATCATATCCATATCAAATATTTGATAATAGAAACCTGTGAAACAAAAATAAACCTAAATTAATAACCTAAAAATTGTGAATAAAACAAAATCTAGAACAATAACATAAAAAATGAATTTAAACTAACTATAAGTTCTAAACAAACATTGTTTATAATTTCCTTTCAAATACGATCTTAAAATTTTAGAAACTTCAAGTTAATGGAGAAGAGGAAAATATTAATTTTGTTTTTTTACAAAATCAAACAAATCATAGATAATTCTTTTTTTTTAATTATTATTTTTATTTCGAAATGAGATGCAAAATGAAAAAAATAATTTAATTAATTAATATCACCAAATGATTTTATGAAAATGAGAAATCAACCATGATATTATTTGATGAAGTATTCAACCCATTATTCAAAATAGTCAAACTAGCTAATGAGCAAAAGAAAGAACACATAATCATTATTTAAACAAAAGTAAACAGTTGATAAAAATTAACGATTTTTGTTTAAATTAAGATTTCTATGCTCGTTTCTAAATTTTAACATATACTCTTGTAATGAATGTCTCATACTATAGTGAATTTCTTAAGTTTGTCTCAAAGCAAGCCAAGGTATGGAACTATTTGAAAAGGTTGATTCCGTAGCTCATTATAATTATCAATATTCTAATGGGGGGCCTTTAAATTTTGTAAAAATTTAGGGGGAGTTGTTGGGGCCCAAAAAATGGCGACTTACTGGGTGAAGTAGTTATCTCTGATCTGGTAAGATTTCATCTCAGGAAGAAAAGAATAATACTGATAAAAGGATTTAAGCTCCCTAAAATAAATTCACTCTGAGACCATATGGTATTAGGATAAACTAAATGTTATAACCAGACAATAGAATTTTCTTTGCAGGGGATTATAACCTGAAATAACTTATTAATCAAAGAGTCATGATGTTTATAAAAGAACTTCAATACTATTGACATAGCCACTGCTACCAGTAGGCATCCATAGCCTCGATAGGGATGTAATATAACCCACTCAAATGATTTAATCCCATCCAATAGTTGTATCCACATGATGTATACTTCCATAAAAGTTAATTTAAAAGAATATACTTGCTACCTCTCGACTTGACATTGCTTCATTTCCATCAGGCCTATTCAGTACCCAGACAAAGTTGTCTTAGTATCATGTGTGCATTTACGCGCTGCCAACGAGCCTGTTCAGTACCCCGATGGGTTTACAAACACTTCCCACACATAAGTGCTTTCAACTCTCTTATGCCATTTTTAAATAGTAATACAATTATAGATTTATTGATGACAAAGAGAGGGGGGTGATACTGGAGGTTAATTACAATACAGGTCAATAGTTGATCAAGTTATTTATTTGCTTTCAAAACTGGAAATTTTATCATGGTTTACAAATTTTAGATTTCCTTAAAGAAATCATCTAAAGAATGGGGAAGTACTTAAAAGTGATTTCTGAAGAATATGGACAGCATAAAAAGTTTAAAGATCATCGTAATTCTCAAATATTTAAACCATATCATTGGTGTAATACTCTAGAAAAGACAATTTGAGGACAAAATGAAAGTGACAATTGACTTAAAAATCAATTGTCTGAGCTATATCTTAATATCAGGACCTTTTTGAATTATTTTAAATTTCTTGAAAAAAAACAAGTCTTAAAATGAATGTTTCCTTTGACAATAACTCTTTGATAAAAAATATATTGATTCAAAAAGACAGATAAGAAGAAAACTCATTCAATGCAATCAAAGAAAACAAAAAACACACAACAAACCAAATCAAATTTTATTAATGGGATTCAAAATCATAAGTACACAAAATCAAAACAACAAAAGAAAACTTTTCCAGGAAATGATTTTGGCCAAAGATAAACTTGAGCTTTTGGATTCACTAGCATCTCACTATAAAATAAAGGAAGAACTAAATCATATAAAATATCATGTGCAAGCAAGTTCTTTTCTTAAGATAGTGTTGCATGAGATGCTACTTTGACCAAGCATTATTATTAAAAATAAAAGAGACTGAAAGAAAATAGAAAAATCCTTATTAATATGAGTGCAGTTCTACTCATGGCACCTTGGGTTAGGGATGAATTGATAGTTTAAATTTACTTATCTCTTTACTTTTCATTTAAATTTTTCATGATGATATTGTGTTTTTGAAAATAAATATTCAATGAAAAGCAGAAAGAAAAAGATTTGAAGTGGAGTTCCTTGACAACATTCATATTATGGTTCTCTTGGTGTACCCAATTGTGTTCATAACTGCATTATTACACAAAGAAATATTGAGAAAGAAAACTAAAGGAAACCTACTCTTAAGCCTACTCTAAACTACTAAATAAATCAAAACACTAAGTAAAATCATATTTTCAGTGTAGCCACAAGAGCATCTTCAATCTCGCAAGGCATAGAAAGTCGAAAATCAGAATAAAAGAATGTAGTATTTGAAGATACAAAAGAAATATGTCATGCTTACCTCCTATATATTCCTTTAGAAAAAAAACAAGCACGACCTTACCATTCTTTTGAAACTTCTTGATGTATGAATCCTCCAACCATTCTGCAATTTGGTCGTGATATGAATCATAATGACATGTAAGAGCATAAGTAAGTTTGGAAAACTTTTCAATATTATGGGGACCTAACATAACCATCATCCAAGGCTAAAATGCCCCATCCTCCTGACAATTCTCCAAATGTTCATCAATTTCTTCACATGGAGGATCTAAAAAAATCATGTAATGCTTACTTCATAGATATTTAGGTAGAAACAAAGAAAGCACAACTTTATCTTTATTATGAAGATTTTTTTGATACGAATCTTCAATCCATTCTAAGATCTTGTCATAAAAATTAGGATGAAAACTATGACTTCGATGAAATAGATATATCAATGGGGAAAACATCATAAAAGGATTCATGACATCAATTACATAATTGGTTTGAACGCTTCCTTTTTTGATATTGATCATTTCAAAATGTGAAGCATAAACATTAAAATTCAAACTAATCAAAGAATGAATATGCAATGTAGAGTATTCGATCTCCATAAGAACGAGTGCATTGTCTTTTTAAAAAATAAATCATGTAAAATCATCTTGCAACATGTCTTTTTCCCATGCGAGTGATGAAATTGAAAGAGTGTCAAATCCAATTTCATAAATGTTATGTTTGAAATTAATTTCACCAAATATTGGCATATCGAAAATATTAGATTGTGATGGAAAAAAGTACGATACCATGGGTAAAATACCATGCACACCAGAATCTAAGAAGAGATCAGGATATAAAGAGTAAAATGAATTAGAAATGACCACATGAAAATATTCTCTTGAGCTATGATAATTAACAATGGTATTCTCAAGACATTCATATTCACTTGCCTTAATACTTGCACTCTCTTTTGGTGATAAATCCTTCACCATAATACGATCATCTAAATTTTCCTCCTGTATGATAGATAATTCAAAACTTTCACAACAAACATCTGATCTTTCTTGTGGATAAGGTATGATTTGTAGATGAGGGTTTAAGGTTTCTTCTTCCAATTGCATATCTACATCTCTAATCGGTTTCATTGGAATGTTAGAATGCTTAAGATCATTTTCGTCACCTAAGTGTTCTTCAATAACTAAATTTAAGTACTAATTAGGGAAAGTGTTAGAATAATGTGGACATTCATCTTGACCCAACATCAAATCTTCTTCCATGATGGTCGAGGACTAAGTATAAAATGATTCAGAGGAAAACCCAATTTGATTTTCAGTAAGAACATTTTTAATATATTCTACCTCCCTTGCTTGTTCAAAATTTTCGGATGGATTCCTTTCATCCTTCGAACAAAATTCTTCTCGCAATTGAGTGGTAGGATTTGCAACCGATTCATCATTTTCTATTGAATGTGACTGGATGAAAGGGATGCAAGCATCATAGAGGAGATTTGATACAAATGACATGTCATCGAGATTAAATTTACAGAATACATGATGGATTCTTGTTGAAAAGTCTTTTGAAGATGAATTTTCATTGATTAGTAAAGTCTGAAATTATTCACATAATTGATTGTAATCATAGTTTTCAAAAGAATCTAAAAATTCATCTACAAATTGGAACCAGTCAATAATGTTATATGCTGGAAAAGACTCAAACCAATGTTTAATCTGACCCCTGAAAGTAAAAGCAAACAATCTGTATAAAACCTTTAAATCGGAAATATCATGCTTGATGCATTTACACCAAAACTTGTTAATATGGTCTTTTGCAGATAATTCCCACCACCATCAAAGGTGATTTTGGACAAGAGAGAGACTATCTTGTTGGAAATATCAGGTTATGAGAAGTGGAAAGCATGTTCCAACATAGTGATTTGGGGAGCCATGGGAAATTAATTAAATTCGAAACAAAGACTCCTATAAGGCCATCTTGTCAGTCTAGACTACCTTCTAGTGCATTTCAAGATGACACAAGAGAAAAAATTATAAATATGGAATTATGATAGGCTTAGGGGTAAAACATTTAATCATTAAATTTACCTTGGCCCTCCTTCTAGCACTATTTGTTGACGGGAAAATTTGACATGCCGTCAACTGGAAGAATAGAGACAGTTCAGGGTTGTCTAAATAACCCAAGTTGTTTGGTGTAACCTATTCTGACGGGTTTAATGGTTTTGTTAGCCAACTAGGGTCCTAAAGATAGAAAAATGAAATAAACTAACTAAAGAAAAGATTCTAACAATTGACACAATAATTACAAATATTTATCTAAGAATGTGAATATACAAATGATTATGAACAGTTTATATATAGTTTACAAGGTTTGCATGAAATCTTGTGAAAATGATTGATTGATAAAGTTTCTGAATCAAATATGAACAACACTTATTTTTGTCTTTTTTTTTTAAGATATTAAACGAACAAATATTAAATGAATACAATTGAAATAGTGACACAAAAACAGTCAAAGCTAATTAATGTAATCATTGTTTCATTCATAAACAACTTAACTAAATAACACACAGAATAACCTGTCGCTGATCAACGAAACTGGTGTTATCTTTCTGTGTTGTATGACCTCCTACCTGTATTTCTGTTAAGGGAAACCTATAACAGAACAATACTTTCACTTCCAGAATACATTGAACGAAGTATTTGATATTGGAGTAAATCGATAACAACATAAAGACATCTAATTAAAAAATCATGTGATATTAAGATGATCAATATTTAAGAATGAGAGCAAACTCAGATCTGAATATTGATATTATCCAACATTTAACATTAAGAATAAATTCAAAAATAATCAAATGATAGATCAATCACACATAAAAAATGGAATAAGAAATTATGGACAACATATAACATTTAACAGTATGAAAACACCATATGATGACAAGCTAAAGCTAAAATCAACCATAATAACATTTTCATAATACAACAATAATGAAAGAACGAAATGGAATAAGAATCACACAGGTCTAAATCCAAAGATGAATTTCTTTCCCATATTCTTTCTCAAAATCACATGCCCATATTGTAGTCCTGGAATAATTTTTAAAATAATAGACTCTTAAAGATTGAAAAAACATTAATACATAAATGATAACAATTAACCATGTATTGATCAAATAGACTAAATCTAATTTAAATTGACGCATAATCAATTATTCAAAGAATATGAAGATATTATAATGAAAATAAAATCGTTTTACTCATAGGACAAAAGCCATTAAGCAACTTGGAATTCCATATTCTTCTTTGAAAATACTCATCCATTCTCCCAAAAATTCCAACCATCCATTACTCCATTTGAAAAGAAGAAAAGTTTAAAAATTAGATAATATGCAAAAGAGAAAGGATTAAAATCCTCCTCTCAATTTCTTGGATCATTTGCTTTGAACTTTCTCATATATTTATACAATGAGTGAACAGTCTGGGCGTCACTAATAATTTTTTCCACCTGAAATTTGCCTCGTAAAGAGACATCAATATCTCTCAAATCGTGCATTTTTTTGGGAAAATTTCTACATGGAAGGTAAATGGGTCCATTTGGGTTCTAGGGTTTCAACTGTTTCTTCAAATTCCTCATGGTTTGGTTGCAGTCAGTCCTGCAAAATCATCTATATGATCTTGACGCCTTTCCAAATTTTATCTGTTGTTGCTCATAAAATTATTTGTAGCAATCCAATATTATTTTTGGATCAATCAACTTGAACGTATTTGGATAATAAAATCAAGCCATGATCAGATCCGTATCAAATATTTGATAATAGAAACCTGTGAAACTAAAATAAATCTAAATTAATAACCTAAAAATTGTGAATAAAACAAAATCTAGAACAATAAAATAAAAAAAGAATTTAAACTAACTATAAGTTCTAAACAAACATTGTTTATAATTTCCTTTCAAATATGATCTTAAAATTCTATAAGCTTCAATTTAATGGAGAAGAGAAAAATATTAATTTTGGTTTTTTACAAAATCAAACAAATCATAGGTAATTCTTTTTTTTTTTAATTATTATTTTTATTTTGAAATGAGATGCAAAATGAAAAAAGAATTTAATTAATTAATATCACCAAATGATTTTATGAAAATGAGAAATCAGCCAAGATATTATTTGATGAAGTATTGAACCCATTATTCAAAATAGTCAAACTTGCTAATGAGCAAAAGAAAGAACACATAATCATAATTTAAACGAAAGTAAATTGTTGATAAAAAATAACATTTTTTGTTTAAATTGAGATTTCTATGCTCGTTTCTAAATTTTGACATATACTCTTGTAATGAATGTCTCATACTAAATTGAATGTCTTAATTTTGTCTTAAAGAAAGCCAAGGTATGGAACTATTTGAAAAGGTTGATTCTGTAGCTCATTATAATTATCAAGATTTTAATGGGGGCCCTTTAAATTTTGTAAAAATTTAGGGGGAGTTGTTGGGGCCCAACAGGACCAACCCAAGGAGGTAGGTTTCATCAAGCATATCAAGTAGGGTCATCATACCCAAACCCACAAGGAGAAATAATGAATCCTAATCCTTTTGGGTTACATTCTCGACAACCTTTCCCGGGGGTCCTGAATCCCACTTGGGGTCCTCAAGGACAACAATCTTATCCTCCCCAAGGACAATTTGTTTACCCCCCTCAAGGGAAATTTTTTTATCCTCCTCAATCTAATAAAATGACCTATCCTCCCATGCGATATACTAGTTATCTTCCGTAGGACCAAACGGGTTTCTCTTGTGCTTTCATGAATGTTCCTCAACAGATGAATCCTACCTATGCTGGTCAACAACAACAATACATGGGAGGGCCTACTGGATACAACTATCCATATGAACCATTTTATGGCCCTTATGGTGTCCCCATGCCACACTAGTATCATCCTCACTTCAATCGATAGCTACCATTCCTAGCCACGTTAGATCAACTAGATCTATCATGGTTGACAAATGATATCATATTACACTCTCCTTTATGTCCAATAATTACTACTATGTTACCTTATGACATCTTGAAATTTGACAGTAAACCTAGAGAAGACCCTAAAAACCACATTATGATGTTTCATCTATGGTTTTCATCAAAATAACTTATGGATGATTCTATCCGGTTATGTCTTTTCCAGTGCACACTTACAGGTTCAACAACCAAAAGGTACATTGAGCTCCAACGTGGTACTTTTCAAGATTTTAATTCCCTTGCCATGTATTTCCTCACGCATTTTCAATTTCCCATTCGTTATGATACTAGTAAAAACTCCTGATCTCCCTTCGTCAAACCAACTTCATACATATCTATTATCATATTAATGAGTGGAGACGACGATGAAGGTTGATCAAAGAAACCATTCTTGACCAACTGTTGGCTAAATGGTTCACTAAATATATTTTACCTCCAATTTCTCGTGATGTCGCCATGGGTGGTGTTGTCACCGAAGAGGAAGCCATTTCTCGATCCCAATACCCAGACTTGGTTTATTCCCAATCAAGTACATTGTATGAATTGATACTGAATGTTCCCTGCACATCAATCGATCCATAAAAAACATCTTCCACAGCTCATGCCGATGGATTTATCGATTATTCAAAACCCAATCTCCATCATAGTCGACCGTCTTGGCTAATCACTCAGTTCCTAAACCCACTATTGGTTTGACTTCACTCTCATCCACCTCCCCCTCAACTCAAATATCTGAGGTGAATTAATTTCAATATGCTTCTCCACAACAATCAGGGGGGGAGAATAAAATGAAAAATAAAACAAAGAAGAACAATAATCACAATGAAAATCCAAAAAAACCAACTCAACCACCTACTACTGAGGAACAACCACAATGAAAAATGAATTTTTTGTGTCTCATTTGTGGTGACAATCATTACAAAAGAGACTATCCTCATCTCGATGTAGTTCCAAATTTTTTTAAAAGAAATTCCCAACTCGTTGTGTTGACACAACCTTTTCCTCAGCAGAAGTCCCTAGTTGCACAATCCCCTACCCCTCTGATAAGGGGAAATACAAATCACCCTCCTATTGAAGAATTTTCATCGAGTTCCCACATTTATATGTTTAATGGGATCGATTTGACCACTCGTACTACAACATATGACACTACGGCTAAACCTGATAAAGAGAAGGTTTCTAACAATACTACATCGGATCTACCATCCACCACTGTCACTCCTCAATTTGGGCCACTTCAGATTGAGAAACCTACTTTCAACTCTATCTTACATACTCCCGAGAGCATAATTCAAAATTCAACTTTTAATCCTAGTTCATGTGCCGCCCAAAAATATAATAGTGTTGAATATCTGGCCCAAGAACCGTGTTCTATGTCAGTTCTCGAGGTTCTACAACATTTCCCTAGTCAACGTAGGACTCTCTTGGCCTCCATCGAAGAAATACACCCTAAGGCATCAAATAATATCACATTTAATATTGATAATTTCAAGTTGCGACTCTCTCACCAAATTGCTTTCTAGAACGATGTTGTTGTCCACAATCAACATAATCATCGCACGATCCTGGATGATGGAGCCTCCACATGTGTCATGTCACTAGCTTGTTGTAAATGGTTAAAATCACCTGGTCTTAATCAATCCCCTACTATGTTACGAGCATTCAATGGGCGAGGATTTTGTTCTCATGGATTGTTGCAGTCCTTAGCTATTCAATTGGGAGGAAAGATTGTTTTAGTAGATGTTGAGGTAGTCGATGCTCCCCTCAATTACAACTTGTTGTTAGGAATAAGTTGGTTTTATTCGATGACCGTCGTTGCTTCATTAGTGTTTTTATGTGTACAATTCCCATATCAAGGTAAAATTGTGACTATTGATCAGTTGGATTACTACACCCCCGACGCTCGCACTCCCACGACCAATAACATTCCTTTTTTCAGAGATTCCAAGATCACTTACGAAAGTGTATGCATATGTAATTTAAAATACTCTTCACTTATGGGTAACTTTCCTACATCACTTCTTCCCACTTCGCAACATATTTCCACGATCAATAAGATATAAACTATGGTGTATCAATCATACGAATCATCTGATCCTTGGCTCATGCCTATTCCTTTAGAGTTTGATGTAATAGGTGTCACCATCATTCATCCGTTCTTCCTATTTTTGATGAAATTGAGAAGGATATACACTCTATCTTTCTTGGAGATGTTGTCGATTCTCCCCAATCTCCAATACTCACCCAGGACACCATCTCCAAGGGGAATTTGGGAAATATAATTTATACGATTTCTATTGACATCTCAATCAAAGAAAGTATTGTGGAAAACGTTCATGTAGATGAAAATTGTTCACTTGAGGAACTGGAAAGTTATACCTCTTTGTTCAAACAATTCTGTGACATATTTTCTTGGATTTATGAAGAATATCTAGGGATCGATCCTTTGATTGTTGTGCATGAGATAAAAATTTACCCATTCATTAATCCTGTATGGAAAAAAATTTGCCCGGTTCATCCTAAGAAAACTATGGCCATAAAGGCAGAAGTTGAAAAATGGTTGAAGTCTGGTTTTATTTATCTTTTCCCTTTGAATGAATGGGTTTCTAACATTGTTCTATTCATTAAGAAACAAGGGACCATTCTTTATTATGTTGCTTATAGGTATCTTAATAAGGCTTATACCAAAGACAATTTCCCTACACCTTTCATTGACCAAATTATCGATAATTGCGTAGGCAACACCATTTTTTCATTCATGGATGGTTTTTCGAGATAGAACCAAATTAACATTCTACTGGTTGATAAACATAAAACAACCTTCATCTTCCCTTGGGGGACATTCACTTATTAGAAACTACCTTTTGGTCTTAAAAATGCTAGAGCTACCTTCGAACGGGCCATGTCATACACTTTCCACGACATCAAACATATTGTGAAACCCTACCTCGATGAGTTACTCTCTCATTTGTCTCATCGACGAGACCACATTGGTCACCTATGAGCCATTTTTCTTCGATGTCGATTTTACCACACCTGTTTGAACCCTCACAAATGAATCTTCATTGTCGAATCGGGCCGACTCCTCGGATTCATTGTCTCTAAATATGTGATTAGGGTGGATCCCTTAAAAGTCAAAGTTATTCTCCCTTTACTCCCTCTAAACAATCTAACCCAACTGCAAAGTTTGAAAGTGAAGGGAAACTTTCTTCATTGTTTCATTTGTAATTACGCTGAAATCACTAAAGGATTTATGAGATTGTTTCTTAAATACACTCCTTTCATTTGGGATGATACTTCTCAATGCTCATTCGATTCCCTTAAGAATGCCTTAAAAAAACATGCCTCTTTTTCACCCACCATATTATGAGAAATACTATATTGTTTATTTGGCTGCCTCTACTACCACTATTTCTATGTTTTTAGTTCAAGAGGATAATATTGACAACGAATATGTGATCTACTATCTGAGTAAGAGTCTATCTAGTCCTGAGCTTCGATATTTGCATGTTGAAAAGTTGGCTCTAGTTGTAGTTATTATCATCTATAGATTTCACCATTACATCATGTTATTGACTACCACGGTCATCGTGGACTCAAACCCCATGTACCATATCTTGACTTGTCAAGTCCTCAGGGAAAAATGTTCCAAATGGATCATTATTCTTCAAGAATTCGATCTCAAATTTTCCAAATCGAAAGCTAAACAATCATTGGTATTTGTGGAGTCGGTATGTGATATTCCCTATACTAATGAAGATATTGAGCCCAGTGATTCTCTTCCTGATGAAGCCTTGTTCCTCATTAGTATGTCTGATCCTTGGTATAGAGATATTCTTCTCTATCTCCAAACCCAACGTTTTCGGCCAGACATCTCATTGTTAGGCGGAAATATTGTCGTTTAATTCCATTGTAGTATTTGCCCAACCATTTAATTTGTCAGTCCAAGTTTCATAGGCTTACGAAGCACACGCACTATATATGCAAGACTGAAGTAGAAGTAATCTAATCTAAATTGCTGAAATGAAACTAATCTAGGAAAGCAGAAAACATTAATCTAGGAAAGCAGGAAATTGCATAAAGGAAAAGAAATACAACATGTGAAGAGTTAACAACAAATAACATATGTGATCTCACACAATAAATCTATCTTGAATTACATAACAATAATCAAATGAAAATTATGAAAGAATAAAAATGAAAGAATATGAATCAAAGCTAAGAATCCCTTTCTCTTTTGAATCCTCATGACTACTCTAATTCTAATTACATCCTAATTGAATTCTCATGAAGAGAGAACACTCTTTTTTATACATGAGAGCCTTGAAGATAAGATAACCATCTCATTATTACAGATCCACTATTCTCTCAACCTATTTCCCATTATTACAAAATATAATCCCTTTAAATCCTCACACATATCTCTCATATATCTTAGATAAGTTATTCCAACCAAATCTCCATGATCTTCTCCTTAGAATGGGCTTGAATTATCTCCTCAAATATTGAAATGGTGGAGGAAGTATTCGAGAAGTCCTTTGAATTAATCCTTCACATAT
>JZKD02S1813592.1:1111806-1148841 GCA_000966675.3 Picea glauca
AATCACAAATTCCTTTTAAATACTAAAATGAATAAAGTGGATAACAATAAGGTGAAACCTAAGTATATTTATGGAAATGATATCATGAAAGGTTAATGGGGCGATGAAATGTGAATAAGGATGAAGGAAAAGGTGGATGAGAATAGGACATTTCTGAGCCCCAACACTCATGTAATGAACTTTGTCGTATCTAATACCATTCTAAACGCTACCTCATCATCAGTTCCTATGACATTGTTTAACCCACGATGAAGCTAAATAAATTTTAAATGAGTGTCACCTTGGAGCTTCTGGCCTTCATCTTTTTTGGATGGCTACTGTTGTGGGTGGGAATCCCTCCTACGGACTTAGCATTTAAGGTCTCTAATCATGCATGCATAAAATGACCATTTCAAAGGCCTCTACTCTTTCCTATTCTCCTAACACAAAACCCCACATTCATGCAATACAAAGGTGTAAATGAGATTTGATAACTCTACCTTAAGTCCTTCATTTGATTTCGATCCCTTTAATTTCACTTGCTCTTTGATTGCAAGCCTCCTCCCAAAGATGACCTACATTCACACATGAACAAACAAAAAATTTGCGAACATTCATTTCATATACCAATTGTTGGGTTAGTTGTGACCATATCATAAAATAAACATTCAACTTGAACGCATGATATGGAGGGATGGGAAAAGTATTCCTTTTTGTATTAATCTTCACAAAACTAAAATTACAATATGTGGTCAGCATTGCTCCTCGAAAATGGTCCTGGGCTCCTCTTCAACTGTCTTCCCACTGCTTTGCTCTATACTTCTCTTTGCACAAGGATGGCTAAAGGTTGGGACAAGGGGAATGCTCAATTGTGTATAGTCTCTTTACTATGATTCTTTTTCTTTTCAAATGGGACCCTTACCCCTTCTTTTATAGGCTAGAAGGAGCTAGGTATTTGGTCGAATGACCGACCATGCATGGCTAAAAGGTTTAGTTAACTTGCCCAAAGTTGTGTGTTTCATAAACAACTTTTCTTTTTCTATGTTTTTGTAGGTACATGTGCGTTGTATTGGGGCAACTAGTGTGTACACGCGTGCAGTAATGGAGCAGGGTGCATGGGAATTTATAAAGGGAGATTTTAAGAAGAGTTGTTCAGTAATGTTTTGGAAAAGAAAGAGTCTGATATGGCCTGATGCCAAGTAAGTATGTCTGGTGAAATTTAGGGTTATAACATATTCCCCCTAATGTGTGAGGTCGGAAGAGCATCTGATGGCCAAAATACATTATCAATCTTCACCAATGTTCCAAACAAGTGAGCCCAAGGACCAGAAATTGGGAGGTGCCATCTGCAAAATAACAATTTGTCTCACTGAGGTGGGAATACCCATGCTCGGGATGAAATAAAAACATGGCTACCAATCGAATACACTGTATATCCATGTCCTATAACTATATAAAGTGTATCCGTGAGTAACACATAGTGGATCTACATCTCAAAATCAAAAAGATATACATGTATATTATCCATCTTCTAGAAGATGATAAGGCCTGATGGCTGGAGATGATCTCTTCAGATCTCGAGCAACAACTTCAAAATATTCAAAACTCATGTAGGAGTGTAATATGAGTGTAATACTTAACTATGTAGAGGTCTTCGACGGCTCTTTGGTCATGGACTAGAGAATCTTGATGATCACACTGAAGGCTTCATTGATTTCGAGCAAAGACTTGATTGGACTTTCTGGATGGTCGAGCATGAGGGCAAGAGAGAAACTGCAAAGGGGTTGACTCAGGCTTGGAAAAAATTCCCTTGGACAATAGCATGAAAAATGATGAGACTCAGGCAGCATGGCATTAACATAAGTTTATGAGGTAGGAGGCAGCACAAACTCTCCATATGTCTGGAAGAATAACCAAATGGAGGAGGACACGGCTCAATGTAGTGGGAACAACTTCCTAAGGTCATATTAAATCCCAGGGCTTGACGAACAAACGGAAGGATGTGCTTTATCCAAGGCCGACTCATTGTGCTTCCAATACAAAGAAAATACTTTTCCCTTCCTCTTTTGGGGGTATATTTGATTTTTTTTTGTCTTTTTCAATAATTTTGGAAAAAGAATAAAAGAATGCTACGTTACAAAGGAGGAAGGAGTGTCACAAACATATGATATCAAGGTGCAAGGACAATACTGATGTTCAAAGCAAGTACGCTTAGGAAAAATCCCTCCCGGGGCCAAAGGTGTCAAGACGTAGAGGCGAAGTGCTACAGGGCTTTCGTATAAGGCATGCTTCAGATGGTTCAGTTGAGAGCAACATGGAGCCGACATTAGACCAAATATGTAGGCATGCAAATGCGATTAATAAGACACACAATGGTAACATCCTTCGATGTAAGTTTTACGAGCCCAGAAAAGTTAAGCTCGACGGTTTTTCATATTTAGAGAGTCTAAAAAAATGTAAAAGGAGACTCCAATGGGGTACCTTTTTTGAAGGTAGTCTAATTGGTTCAAAAAAGGGGTAAACTAGCACTGACAAGATATCTTATTCAAAACCATTTTAACGAGTGTGATAAAGACAAGATCACTCGGCCATTTTTTTATTTTTAAGGAGTCTAAAAAAATCTTAACTATGGACTCCATTAGGAATGTTCTTCTGAACCATTTTAACGAGTGTGAAAGAATAAGGTCACTCGATGATCTTTTCAATTTTAGGGAGTCTGAAAAGAGCTTAACTATGGACTCCGTGGGGGTTCCTTTTTCGTAAATTTAGTCACTCAGGCCTAAAAAAGGGTTAAAATTATACCTGAGGGTACTCTTCTAAAGATCTGAGGCCTCTAGATTATACCTTTGTTTGTACAGTTGATCGCCTAGACCGAAAAAGGGGGAAACTACCGCCGGATAGACGTGACTTAAAATTTCATTTTAACGAGCGTGAAAGGACACAAGATCGCTCGACAATCTTTTCATGTTTATAAGGTCTGAAAAGGGCTTAAAAGAAGACCCGTTATATTTTGGGAGTCCCAAGGGTGAGGTCAAGAGTGATAAGGAATCATGCAAATGAGGCTCAAACTCGTAATTAGGGAAAAGCTAAAGAGGAATTTTGAGCCTATAGTCGTTAGTAATAGCACAGACACCTCCATGCAACCAGGATCTACCTAGGGCATCCATGTTGTGGTAGGCGCTACCACCAAATTATGACACTTCTAAAATGGTGATGAGGGTTTTGTGTCACAACTCGGTGGGATCGATCCTATGACAAAGTGGAAAAGATGACGAGATGCAAAAAGTGGGGGTGGAATCCTGACTTAAATGCAACGAGTTGGGAAACAAAAATGACTTTTTACCAAAGGACCATCAAAATGCCCAAATCTCAAAAACATTTCCAAATACTCAAAGCAATACTTCCCGTGAACATCCAAAGAAAACTCCTGAACCATCTTAAATGATTTTCGGTTTAGAAAAAATGACAAAAGGGTCTGAAAATTGATAAAAAAGGGCCAAAAACCTCTATAAATAGAAGCTGGTAGCTCATTATTACCATTGTTAATTCAAAAATTGACTAAAATCCAAAACTGTCCCTTTGTGAAAAGAATTGATTCTGGGAGCTTTGGTGGATGAGACAACCATCTGCTTGGACCAAGTAAGTATAAATTCTCTCCTCTTGCAATTTAAATATTTCTTTATTCTTTTAGTTTCAAGTTTTGGGGGGGCGTCAACCCTCAAAAGGTCAGCCCTAGGTCCATGCGAGCTGTCCAATGACAGCCCACGTGTACACTTGGGTAGAGGAAAAACTGCACGTGTGTACACGGGACTGGCATCATTACAACCCGTGTGGACCCTTTATTTAATGGAAAAAACTTAATAAAGTAAGGGTTAACCCTCCTGAACTTGGTTTTTTGTAGGATGTATGTTCACTGGATGGAACGAGAGCATGAGGATATTAGTGCGTTGGTTGGGGAGGACCCCAATGTTGTTTATTCCTTAATGCAACGTGGGTTGCTAAAATTCTTCCTATGTCCTTTCATGCGAGCACAACCTAGGCTATTGAATGCCTTGGTTGATTATTGGCATCCTGACGCAGAGGCCTTTATGCTGGAGGGGAAATCGTTGGTGCCAATGACTGAGGACATATAATTTTTGACTAGCCTCTCTCGGCAAGGGGAACCAGTCAACTTCCATACGTTTCCCTCGAGGCCTCACAACATATCGGAGTTGATTGGACTCTATTGTGAGGCGGGTATAGATAAGACAAACTTGCAAGTGCAGATAAGTAAGAACTTAGACTTAGCACTACAGGCGATAGTGTTTCTTAAGGGTGGATTACAGGGTCTACCACTTTGCACCAGGCTTCCAGTGCATAGATGAACTGTGCAGTCCAGTGCTTAAATGCATAGATTTTTGATTGGAGAGCCACATTATTAGACTGTATGAAAAGACAGTTGATAGACTGTCGGTCGCAGACTCAGAGGAACTTTGGGTTTGGAACCATTCTTTGCTCTTTATTCTTTTAAAGAGTGCCTAGTTTCAGTCCTCGAGAGGTGGTACAGGGGCATCAGGCTTCTCCTCTTTTGATATGCAGATGGGCAGTGTTGTCGCCACGACAGGGGGGAGGAAGGACCAATGAGTCCTTTGATGACACCTTTTTTTCTTGGTTTTCGTGATAGATCCCAGTCATAGAGGATTACCCCTATGCTCGGACTGACTTCTTGAGAGGGCCTGTGATACCGAGACCTCCCGGTGAAGAATGAGGAGAGTGGGGTAAGGTTGCATCGATTTTTTTTTTTTTGTGAAACATATGTAATTTTTATGTTGTTTTTTATATATATCATTTTTTTATACCAGAGCATTTGACAGATATGTGTCTATGATGTGTAGATGTGGGACCAGTGTGACCTACAAATTATGCGAGGAACATGTGATGTCCTCGGCCAGGGGCTGCACCCGCACCTGCCATCGCAGGTGGACCAGCAATAGAAGGAGAGCTTCCAATAGGTGAGGCTGAGAGGGTTCTGAGATGAGTCGAGTGAAATTTTACCTCGCTCATTCGCACAATCCCCATGGAAAAGATTGAGGATCTGCCACCATCTATGCAGCCTCATGTAGTGGGGGCACCACGGATGTGGGTCTGACTTTTTTGGTGTTTGGAAAACGCTTTTGATCATTACAACAGGGCCCACAGGCCCTGACCTTAGTTAGTCTGGACTTTTCACGTGCTGAGGGCACTACTTGTATATATGTTTTGAGGGCATAAGCCCCATGACTCATTATTGGTCATATTTTTTAGGTGCTTGCATCCACCTATGTACTCTGATGATTATGATATTATATATGGAGTTTTATGTCTTTTTATGTCTTATGGATCATATTTGCCTTTAAAAATGTATTTACGTGTTTATGTGTATGTATTTTTTATATGTGTGTGAGATGCCAGTCTAATATTTGATTATCTAGAGTATTTTTAACTTGGTTTAATCTCCTAGGAACATGAAAATATGTAATATAACCAAAGCTTCATTCTAAGAGACGTACCCTAAGGAATCGTTAGTGTAAAGTAGGATCATGAACACGGTAGACTCTATTTAACTGAGACAGAACCAGTTGAGTGTCTAAATATACCCGAAGATGAGAGATACCAAATGACATGGCGTCATGAAGTAAATCAATAACTACACTGTATTCGATGACATTGTTTGTGGTGCCGCCTAAACATATACCTCCTAAAGATAATAACTGGCCCTGAAGTGTAAAAATTACCCAAGCTACACTGGCAAGCCTCCGAATGTGCCAGCTAGTGCCATCTGCATACCTAACAAACACCTCTGATTCACTTGACATCTGCCACAATGAAAAAAGATAACATAAAAAATGACACATCCATAAAACCAAAAGAAACCAGAAAGTAATAGTACAAAGACTATACATATGTTACAAAACGTTACCCAAGGTTACCTACCTATGAGTAATACTTCTTGAGGTAGAGCACATTTCTAGGCTCTGCAAAAGCATTTCCCTCAAAGTCTACCAGACGATAAGTGCCATTTTTTAGAATCTCTTTTATGATGAAAGGTCCAAACCACATGGGTTTGAATTTGCCTGCCCCCAGGGAGTCCATATCTTAGTCATAGACCAGGACAAGGTCCCCTTTAGAGAAAATCCGAGGATGAACGAACCGATCATACTGACGCTTGACTTTTTTTTTGTGAGCCTAGTTGGCCAAGGACGCATCATGATGCTTCTCATTGAGCCGCTCAAGTTATAATAACCGGTCTTCAAGTGGAGAAGTGTCTGGTAGTAACTGTACTTCCAAATTTCGGGACGAGATCTGACATTCTATAGGAAAGACTGCTTCCAACCCATAAACGAGTTGAAAAGGTGAGAAACTAATTTCCATATTAACAAACATTCGATAAGCCCATAATGTCAAGTATAACATCAAATGCCAATTTGACTTGGCCGAATTGATCATTCGTTGTAGGATGGTCTTAAGATATTTATTTACAACTTCCACCTGACCATTCGCTTGGGGTTAGTAGGGTGGTGAATGTTCTTTCTGCAACCCAAGATTTGAAATTAATTTGGTCATCATTTGGTTCTGAAAGTGACTTCCATGGTCAATGAAAATCTCTCTCGGGACGCTGAACCTTGCGATTATTTGGTTGAACAAAAAGAGAGTTGCAGTATCTCCATCATCTTTAAACGTTGGCATAGCTTCGACCCACTTCGTGAAGTAGTCTACAGCTACAATTATATAACGGTGCCCCCTTCCTGAAGGAGGGTTGCATGTAGTGTAATCAATCCCCCACTTGGTGAAGGGACCAACTGTGATGACAGGAAACATGGGAGAGGGATGTGCCTTCATCTTCTGAGAGATTATCTGACACGGGTGGCACTTCTTGACCAATTTGATACCATCTTTGATTAGTTTCGGCTAGAAGTAACTAGCTCGTAAAATCTTTTGGGTTGTTGCCAACTCAAACAAATGACCACCACATGATCTAGTATGGCAATCGTTAAGCATGATTTTCACTTATTCATGGGTGAGGCATCGATGAAGAACGCAATCTACACCTCGACAATAGAGAGTGTCCTCGAGGACGAGATAATTCTTGGCATGATGATGTATACGGCGACGTTCATCACAAGAAGCAGACGCGGGGCACTTCAAATTCTGGAGATAGACAAGAATATCTCCATACCAGGGATCTGAAGATGCTATCGGAAACATATCTCCTCGAATAGGCGATTCTTTGGGAACAACATCACCTGACTCGACCGAAAGTTTTGAAATAAGTTCTACGAAGACCAGTGAGTTTTCAGATTTTGCTAAAATGAAATCTAAGTCAAATTCCTGGAGGACGACTATCCATCTACTGATCTTTCCATAGATTACCCATCGTGTCAACATGTATTGAAATGGATTCACAATGGTAATGACAGTGTTCTTGCGAAACAGAACATAATGACAGAACCGTTGGACAACATGGACTGCTTCCAACGCAAGTTTTTTTATATGAGAATAATTGAGTTCTGGTCCAACGAGGCCTTGGCTGAGGTAATAGATCACATATTCTGAGAGAAAATCATCTTCCTGAACTAAGGCCATGTCGATGGTTGACTCTGCTGCAGTTGAGTATAATAAGAAATCTTTGTTATAATTGGGTGGTCGAAGCAGAGGGGTAGTTGTGAGGGCATGTTTCAATTCTTTGAAGTAGCATTGAGCAGCATTGTCCTAATGAAAACGAACATCTTTCTTCAGTAAGTGCATAAATACCCTTGTAATTTTGGCATAGTTGGCGATGAAACGCCTCAAAAAGTTTGCCTTTCCTTGTAGACTCTGAAGTTGAAGGATTGTGCGTGGGGGAGTGTTGATGGGAAAAAATGATTGTTCGTCAACTAGGAGAGTGGAACCGGTCAAGGGTTGTCTAATAACTCAAGTCGTTTGGGATGAACCACCCTGATGGGTTTAGCGGCTCCGTTAGCCGATCTAAGGTCCTAAGAAAACAAAAAAAGAAAACTACTCTACACTAACTAATCTTAACTAGAAATAACTATTAAAACAAACTAAACTAATCTAACTAAAAGAAATAAAACAAACTAATAAACTAATCTAACTATTCTATATATATATACAATCTACTATCTAATACTATACTAACTCTAAGAAATCAAATATCTAACTACTAATTGAAATAAATCTTATTCACAAAATGTACAATATTAACAATTTACAGATTTGAATGAAAACCTGAAAAACTCATTTGTATTCTTCCCTAAGACAGAAAGAGATATTTTTGTTGATTTTATAATTTTATGAACAAGAAATAAAACAAAAACTAACTAAACTAAACAACTATTATACTAACTTTAACTACAAATCTAAACTACAAATATATCTAACTAAACTGCTTAAATTATACTAACAAACTACCTATTAAATACTGAAAAACAAACTGACTGAAGGAATGCTCCAGGTTCGTCCTATGTGTAATGATTGTCTTAGTTGATCGGAGGGAGGAAACCCACACCGAATTATCCAGGAGATTCTTGTAAACAATAAGCTGCAGTGCTCTTCAAATATGATTACAGGACAAACAAGACATAAAAATTACAACAATCTTATGATTTATAAATCTTCACAGTTAGATAAACCTATATACAAAGATCTATACAAAATGATTCAATTAATGAAGAAGAGAAATCTATGATTCATTAACTGAAACAAAGTAATTGCTATATTTTTAAGTAATGAAAGAAATCAGATATGGATAACACATTAATTAAATCATATCATTCTACAATAGATTATGATAGCTAAAGTAGTCTATAATCAACTGCAAACGACATGCATAAACTTGAAACAAAAGATTGATATATTGAAAGCGAAAGATGTAGCAAGACATCAACTCTTGTCTCAGTTTGTATTAGAAATCCATAGCCTGGTTCTCCCACAAGTGAGGATGATTTATTACAAAAAATAATAAGTATTTAAAGACCTTCCATAGGGTAAAACATCCCTGTGGAAGTTATCAAAGCTGTTTACATAAAATCTAGGAAAATATCCCAAGTCTGACTAAACTAGGAACCTAAAATAAAAACTAAATCACACAAATATCTCCTAGACTGTCCCAGCATTCCCAATGCAATTCAGATGTACCTGAAAGGGGTCAAAAATGGACAATTTAGGAGGATATTTTGTTAATGAAAATAATAAAAATCTAATTCTAAAGACTAGCTACAGAATCTTGCGATTTTGTAGGTGGTCTAAATCAGACATAGAATCAACATTAAAATCAATTCAAATCTTTAAAGAATTAAAATTAACAAGTATCTAATAGCTTATTTGAAATACAAACGAATCATTCAAATTGAAATTGTAATACTAATTTGAAATCAAACAAGACTGAGATCAATCAAATGACTACAGAGATTCATGTACTCTGTTTCGTTTGTTGTCACAAAATCGAGTAAACATAATCATGTTGTATAACCGACAGTAATGAAATCGATTCATAACCAATTGAAATCGATACAGTTAAACAAATCATAGGAAATCATTTATGCTGCCTCATCAACAGGAAACACGATCGAATCCAAACACAATCATTTTCTCAAACTGATATAATTGTATTAAATATAAACGATCATGCTAGTAGTGAATCAAATAAAAAATGGTATGTAAATTATCACATACAAAATCATAATGGGATCAATCAGTTGATAACAGGGTCTGTGGGATTCGCCAAATCGTTTATTATTTCCAATTGGGGGCGGATGAAATCGATTGACTTTCAATAAAAATATTACTAGCATTCATTTCAAAACGAACTATTAACCGAATTTTGACAGAGATAACATATGTCGATCTGGGTTTAACCAACCCGTTTTGAAAATTAAAATCAAACAGAGCAGTATCAATTCTATTTTTGATATGAATCCAACTCATAAAATCAATCGTACTAACTGAAGATACACAACAATCCAATCAAGACAAGAGAAAATCGAACAGTTGGAGTTTAACATAGTCGTTGTGAATCAAAACCATTCCATGATTCGGGCGTAGATATCTTTTGCACGGGCTTAAATGAGATAATTGTTTCCATACAAAACAGAGTCGTTCTTTATAAATCGGAGTCGATATAATCCAACCATAACGAAATCATACCAAATCAAAACATGATCGTGCTCTAATTTTAGCATAAAAATCTCCTGTACAGGTCAGATACAAACAAAATCCAAGCGAAAGCAAACCATTGATTTCGTTAACTCACACCAAAAGTCAACCGAATCAAAACAAATGAAAACCAATCAATTGCTAAACTGGGCATGGCCAAATCATTTAACCAAATCATAACCTCATTTAATTTTAGCAAAACGAAAACATTTATAGGATGAACAACATAACCATTTTCAATATGGCTATAACAGAGTCATTTCGAACAATAGACAGAGCTATTTGAAAACCAAATTCAAATAATTATATTAATCCTAGAAATTCACAAAATGAAATTGATACCTAAATTCATACCTGGATGACAAGCAGACAGCTTGATCATGACATTTTGGAATTGACGACGGCTATAGCCGATTCGACATTCCTAAAAACGATGGAACCAGTGGTTTTCTGCTTCCTATCATTTTCTTGAAGCTTGTCCCTTTGGCTTGTTAATACTGTAACTTGGTTTTCCAACGCTTTGATTTTCGATTGAATTAAGGGACTGTCTATATAGTATCGTTCCAACCACACATCACATTAGTCACATGAAGACTGTCCGGGCTTCGAAAATGCAGGTGAGGGTTTGGTTGCATTGCCGAGGGTTTCATTAGGAAGCTTGATCCCAGGGTAGCTAGGATTGTTCTTTAGGCAAGGGGGTAAATTAGAAACGAAGTCATAGGGTGGCTCGGAGCACAGACCCTGGGAGTAAGGATACTCACTAGCTAGGAAGCATTCGATGTCAGAGTTAGAATCTTCACTGAGGACTATCGGCTTTTGCTCAGCACTAGGTTTAGGTTTATTCCTAGCCATTCTCGAGATAAGCCGAGCATTCTTTTTAACTTTTCCATCGACAGTACGGTTTCCCTTGACATTTTTGCTCATAGGCATTTTTATAGCCTCAACCTTGTCTGCTAAGACGTCAGGTAGGTCGATATCAGGGTCGACCGAGGGTTTAGGAGAGGGCAGTAGGACATGGAAGGGCACGGGTGGCTCGACCTTAGTTTCACTAACCATAGGCTTGTCAACTTGGACAGGCTCTGCCTCAGCAAAACCATTTCAAGAGATAAAAGCTTTCCAGCTATCACCGTGAAGATTTAAGTGATGAACAATGATGAGTTCGATTAGGCCGTGGTGGAACAAGCTACTATCAACCTTTTCTCTTTTAAACCTCTTAGCCATTTTATAAAGACTTCGTTGGAAATAAAAAGGCATATTCAATGGATAACCCATAAAATTCATTAACAGTCGAAGGTGATAAAGAAAAACCAGTCCATATCGACCCTCACAAGTCACGAATTGTTTAACCACCATCAAAATATCATGCCATCTTGGTTTAAGCATGGAAATGGGCATACCTCTGTCATAGGATATGACCTTTCGTGAGACGAACAATAGTGGCCATGGCAGCTCCTCAACTTTAGAGTTTTTGAACCATCGCTGCCCCGTGGCTGCTAACCCGGTGGCAGAGCTAATGAACTCTTCACTGATTTCCAGCTGAATGTCACCTACCTTGGCCCTACAGGCATCAAAAGTTAGGGCGAACTGTTGTGCAAAAAATAGATTAAAACCCTCAAACCACTGTACAAAGGTGAGCCAACCGCTATCCTCTAAGTCTTTTCGGGCATTGTTGAACAGTAGCAAGGCTTGAATACCGTTCAGCTCAATTCGCACCACCGGTGCCATGGGGAAGAGCACATGGTGAATGAGCCAGGGTTTGAATGCAGCATACACAGGAACAAAATGCTCGAAGGCTTACCGAAGCTAGCAGAGGTGAAACAGGGATAGGAGAAACATTAATGACATCGTGCAAAGGTGGTGGAGTTATTTGTTGTCCATGCAGAATAGTCATTACCAAGGTACAACCGTCGGCGCTTTCAACTATACAAATCACAATGCACATGTGTTATAACTATGCCATTTCAATCAATCAATTGAAACCTTTGGTAAGTGGATAAACCATGCACGCAATCAAACGTTATGCCATAGTTTTAAAACCAAAAATACAAATCAAAACCAATACCAAGTGTTGGACCAATGCACCAATGCGTTTTGATAACATGAACTAGGTGTCATATTAAATGATATATATCAAGGGTTTAACCATAACACCTATGTATTTTTATGAAACCAATGGTTAATCATATCAAATGAAAGAACATATAAATCCAATTACCAATGCATCACAACCTCAATTACTCATGAAACGAAATTACATAATCAATCAAAGAATGTCCAATGAGTACAGATTAAAAAGTTTTGCCAACTGCATAATGATAAGTAAATTGTAAACGCAATGGGCATATCGACAAGAAGGATAACGACAATTCAATAATGATTTTAATGCGACTTCGAAAGACCAAGTTTTCACGCTTACAGTCGTGAAAACAAAAACAAAGGTAAGTGTGAAAATGGCGCAAAGAATAAAAGTGTCGTTTATTTGAGAATTGCGACGAAAAATTAATGTTTGCAAAACATTGGTGTAGGCAGCTTATAAGACAGTGAAAAAATGTGAATTGGCTGCCAACAATGGCGACACACTGGTAGAAGCAGTTATCTTTGCCAAAAGGACAAATTCAAATTAGGACAGCAAAGATAATTCTAACTCAAAAACAACAACCAGAAAATTGTATAAACATCTTCATTAACCAACTATTCCAGCAGTGTTTTAAAAGATGAAAAACATATAACAGTCCTAAGACCAGTGAGTCACGACATTAAAGATAAAATCTCCAATACTGTTGACAGAGCCACTGCTTCCAGCAGGTGTCCATAGCCTCGACAGGGTTTCCATTTAACCCACTCTAACATCTGTATCCTGCCAAGAAGTTCTAGATCAGAATAAAGGACATTAAAGAGATTTCTTATTTGCAAATTTTCATATACCCGACATTGCTTCGCTGCCAGCGAGCCTGTTCAGTACCCCGACAAAGTTGTCTTGGCATCATGCATGCATTTACCCACTGCCAGCAGACCTGTTCATCATCCCGACGAGTTTACAAGCACTTCCCACAACTCTATTAATAATTTATTTTGTTTTGTTTTTCAAAGATATATAGTTGAGCGGGGTGACGCTGAAAATCATGACATTTTAACATATTTTTTTAGACCTCATCATAATTTTTTTAGAACTATCCTTTATTAAGATCCATAGATGTTTCATTTACAAAAATAACTTCCTAAGGCAGGGAGACATCTTTTCGAGTCATTCCCTTCAGGAATAGGGACATCATAAAAAGATGATAGATGATCATGACAAGCTTTACTCAAAGATCGAAATCAGTCATCTTTTTTCAAACAACAGACTTTTGCCAACACAGATATAAATTTCAGAAATATACCATTGATGTTTATACAATTTTCTTAGCAGTTATTTCAGTGAAGGAATTTTCTATTACCTTTGTTTGAATAGCTCAGTATACAGGTATGTGTATTTCAAAAAACAAAAGCTGATAAATTCAAAGGAAAAATCAAAAACAAAAAGAAAACGAAAAAGAAAACAGAAGCAAAATATGTACATAATATACAAGGGTTGTCATCAAGCAAAGTATCTTTTCAAGGCTTGGCCATTCACCGGGTAGGTGTCAGGTTGCCCCTCAAGATTCTGTAATCAAAAAGAACTGGGACCCAACTTTTTAGCAATAAAAAATGGTCCAAGCCATAAGTTTTGAAATTTCGTGTGCTCTCCTTTTCCCTCATGCGGTTTGTCCCATTTCAAGACGAGATCACCTACTTCAAAATTTCTATCAGAAGCAGAGTTAGAATCGAACCAGCTTTTAACTAATAGTTGATGTTGATCTAACTTTCGTTTATCTTGGGCTCTTACCTCTTCTACCTTCATCAAAGCATTAATTCAGTTTTCCAAAAGGGGACAATCTTCTTCTTGGATTTTCTGCGACAACTGAAGTGAAGGAAGAAGAATGTGAGGTGGAAGAATTGCTTCTCTTCCATAAACGAGAAAAAAGGGGGATTTACCTACAACATCTTTTGGCATAACCCTATCAGCCCACAATGCGTTTAACAGTGCATTGTGCGAATTTTTGTTATTTTCAACCATCGTTCTCTTGATGATTTTAATCAAGTTCTTGTTTGTCGATTTTGCCAATCCGTTTCCCTGGGCGTAATAGCTAGAAAAATACTTCAATTTAATTTATTTTTCCAAAGAGAACTTGCTTATCTCAAGAGAGGAAAAGTAAGAAGCATTATCGAATACTAAACAGTCAGGGATACCGAAATGAGTGATAATATTCGAGTTTAAAAAGGCAATTACTTGATTGGTGTTGACGGTTCTTAACGCAGAAGCTTTAGACCATCGAGTAAAGTAATCTGTGGTTGTCACAATAAAATTGTGCTATTTTGAATATGGGGTGTTTATTGGACCTATGATATCAAGGCCCCACTGCTAAAAAGGAGAATCTACTGAAACGGGCTGCAAAGGAAATGCTGGTTTCTGTAACTGTCCTGATGCTTTTTGGAAAATGGTACATTTACAACAGAAGGCATGGGAGTCTCTAAAAAGCATGGGTCAGTAATAACCAGCTCTTAAAACCTTATGGGCAGTGGTGTCACCACCAAAATGACCACCATATTCTCCTGCATGCAACTCTAGCAAGACTTTTTCCGCTTCGTCTTTTTCAAGACAGCGCATCAGTACGCCGTCAAAACTTTGATGAAACAGGATACCATTAACCAGATGAAAGGAGGCAGACTTTAATCTCAACGCTCTTATTTTAGCGGGATCCAGGTGATGGTGGGTTGACCCATGTTCAAGAAATAATCTTATATCGTCATACCAAGGACTGACAGGGTTTTGTGTGCAATAGATTAGATTTTGATCATGTTGTCCTAGGTTTGACGTATCGCTTTCTTCTTGTTGTCCTTCTGCTGAATCAACAACTAACTTGCATAACCCTTGGCCTCTCACTATCTGAGATGGGGTGATTTCTAAATCGTACTCTTGCAAGGAGGTGACCCAGTTAGCCCTCTTTTCACCTAGTTCCTTCTGCACTAACAGGTTCCTGACGGCTGGGTAAGGGACAATGACTTTCGTCCTTGACTTCAAAATATAGGACCAGAAGTGCTTGACTGCTTTGAAAACAACGTAAGCTTGCCGATCTGCCACTGGGTAATTAAGTTCAACGCCTTTGAAAGAAGATCTCATAAAGGCAATGGGTACTTCATTGTTCTCGACATTCTTTTGGGTTAGGACGGCAGCATAGGAACGGTCAAAAGAAAAAGTGTAGAGTGTAAAGTCTTGAGAAAAATCAGGGCTCATGAGAGACGGAGCATCTATTATGGCCTTCTTTATTGCATTAAAAGCTTGATTTTCTAGGGGTCCCTGGAGATATTGGGTGTCTTTCTTAATTAGGTTCTGCAAGGGTCTGACCATTTCGGAGAAACTGGGGACAAATCTTCTCACAAAGTTAATCTGGCCTAGGAAAGACTGCATAGATTTTTTGGATGTAGGAGGGGGAAGTTTCGCGATAACATGAGTCCTTTCGGGGTCGATAATCATCCCTTCGCTTGAAACAATAAATCCTAAGAGTTTACCATGTTCTACTGCAAAGATGGATTTTTTAGGATTCAAGGAGATGTCGTATTTATGACATCATTGTAGAATGGATCGTAAGTGAGCTAGATGATCATCTTTGTTTTTAGAAAATACATTCACATCATCTAAGTAAACTACGACGGACTTATTGATTAAGCCTCAGAAAGCGATGTCCATTGCTCTCTGGAAAGTGGCTCCAGCATTAATCAATCCAAAGGGCATTTTTCAATAAGCATAAGTGCCCCACGGGGTACGGAAGGTAGTTTTAAGTTGGTCTGGTGGAGACATCAGGACTTGGTTGTACCCTGAGAAACCATCCAGTAAGGATAGCCTCTCAGAACCAGATACCTGTTGAAGGATCTGTTCCATGGGTGGGACAGGATAGTTGTCTTTATCAGATGCTCTATAAAGGTTTCGGAAATCGACACAGAGTCGGATTTCGCCACTTTTCTTCCGGACTGGGACAAGGTTAGAAACCTATTGAGTGTGCCTAATAGGAAAAATTATCTTAGCATTTAGGATCTTATTCAATTCTTTTTGAATGGTCGGTTCGAGCTTAGGGTGCATTTTCCTTAATTTTTGTTGAAAGGGTAAGGTTTGGGGCTTAGTAGGAATGTCATGTTGTATGATGTTAGGGTTGAAAGTTTTAAGGTCGTCATACGTCCATGCAAAGACATCTTTAAATTCTTTGAACAATTTAATAAATGCAACTTTTTCTTGTTCAGAACATCCTACCCCTAGATTAATGCACTGTGGATTGTCCCTAGTTCTTAAGTTTACCTTTTCATAAGATAACGAGGAACTATTGGTTTTACAGTTGACCGTCTTTTTAAATTTATCTTGAAGATCATAAAACTTCTCTAATCTAAATACAGATTTAGGGATCGAGTTTACCATATCCGATGAAGATTCAGGGGTTCTCAGATATGGTATTACCGTGAAATTGTGCAAATTGTCTTCGTGTGTGTGTTCATCTATCACCATGCCTTGAAAGGTTTCTTCCATGTGTAGAAAGTTAATAATCTGCTGATCATCGTCAAAGACTCTCCAGTTCGTGATGTTGTCGAGAAAAGATGGTTGAAAACAACAGTTCGACGGAGAATGCATCTGGGGACAAGCCTTCTGCAGGAAGAAGTTTAGAAGCTACATTAGCTAATAAATCTGCTTCAGAGTTATTCAATCTAGGAATAGAATTTATATTGAAAGCAGAAACTTTTTTCATTAAATTCCATACCTCAGATTGGTATCTTTTGAGATGTGGAGACAGACAGTGGATAGAATCTCTTACCTGTCTAACCACTATTTTAGAGTCGCCAAAGACGGTTAAATTTTGAATGTTCATATCCGAAGCTTTTCTGAGACCTTGTAGTAAAGCCTCATATTCTGCAGTGTTGTTAGTACATTCAAATTCCAACCTACATGCAATTAATGTTTTGTTACCTGCCGGATTGATAATAATGCAGCCTGCACCAGCTCCTTCTTTGGACTTTGACCCGTCAAAATACAAAGACCAAATTTGATTTCCATCGGGCACATGAGACCATTGCGTGGAAGCTATTGGCTGCATATATGCTACAATCTTGGATTGTTGTTCTGGATTGGTGATAGCTGAAGCCTCGGCCATGAAGTTACCGAAGAAGGTGTCCATCCCTTGTACTTCGGGTGAATCAGCAGAAGGTGTAAATGGTTCATTGGGATCATTCAAATCTGTGACCGTGAACTTAAGGTAGCGTTCACGATTTACCTTGATTTTGTTAGGCTTGTCGTTCTCTGGAAGCCATAGATGAGACCAATCTGTCATGAAATAACCATGTAGTTGCTCTGACTAGTCCCTGCTTAAAAACAGACCATACGCTTCTGGAATATCCACAACAATTATATCAATGACTTGATGAACCTTGGGGTTAGATGATAATCTTATAAGCACATTTTTTAGTTCACCTATAACTTTAACATTGGTCCGATCAAGTTGTATGATTTTTAAGGTGGAGGGTTCAACTTCACCATTAATCTTCTGGCAAATAGACCATGGCATCACATTGGATGATGCTCCTGCGTCTACCATACAATTGTGCACGTTCCTATTAAAGATTTCGAAAGTTAACAAAAATGGAGGTACATTTTTGCGAGTACTAAGAGTAGTAGTTTGTGGCTTTTTACTCGCAGTTTCTAAAGCTACTTTATCTACATTATTTACATTATTTACATTACTTACAGGAAGGCTCCCTTTATCTTGAGGATCATGATTGTTTTTAGTGGAAGTCTTCTGGGGAACTTTGTTCTGCACAACCTTATTACCACTTGAATTACCATTTTTGCCATTCTCTGAGATATTCTGTAACATTTTTTGTAGCAGAAATGGAAATGTCAATAACTCATAAACAAAAATATTAGCTCTCAACATTTTAAGATCTTCAACTACATCATAATCCAAGTTGGGGTTCACATTACTCTGTTTAGTCTCAGCTAATTTAGACTGCTTTGGAGGCAAAGTTGTAGTGTTTTCGGAAGAAGGTTTGTTTGTTGTCTTACTCCTGGTATTATAAGGATGTACTGTCTCGAAGTTATCTTGAAAGATGCTATCTGAGAAGTGTCCAAAAATGTTTGGAGAAGACTCTTCTTCTTGAATTGTGTCTTGTTCAACTACCTCCTCAGGAATCTCAGGAGGCATCAAGTTATCTTGGGCTTCTAGAATCGTTTGAAGAGCGCATTGCAGACTTTCTAGATTAAGGCCTTCAGTGGTTGGATTAGGTCGGTTGGTGGGAAAAGGCTTCTGAAACAGGGGTTTGTAAGGTCCTTTGCTCGAGGAAGATTATTCGGTCGTCCTTTTTAAGTCTATAACTTGATTTGACAGTTTTTGAACAACTTTAGTTAAGTTTTCTAAATCAGAGCTTTCAGGTTGTGTTTTACTTTGAGTGGGTTTGGGGAGGATTTCGATCTTCTTTTTGGAAGAAGAACTAGTATCTATTTCATTACTAGTAGAGTCTTTAAGACTAAGTATATCTTTTTCAATTTGGCTGGCCTCCTCGAAGGCTTCTAACAATGTGGCTTTCTTAGATCATTTAACCCAAATAGCTATACTTTGATGCAAAGATTTAGTGTAGTATGCTATTATAAGATTCTCGATGGGCATGGAATCCATAGGGATTTGGTTTTTAAGTGTTAAGAATATTTGATTAAAGTCTTTAACTTTTTCTTTTGGGTTCATTATTAAGCTAGAAAGGACCATGACTAGGACTTCCGGAGGCTTACCGTCTCTGAACTTTTCCAAAACGAATGACTCAAAATTTTCCCAAGACACGATGATATGGGGTTGTTGGGAAAAGTACCAAGTGGATGCATTGCCCTCAAAAGTATAGGGGAACAACCTATAGACAACATATTCGTGTTCGACATTGCGGAGTCTTATGGCTAACATAAATTTTTTAATGTGATCTTCAGCGATTTGTTTAGAGTCAGGGTCAAACTTGGGAAGCCATTTCTCTGGGTGTTTAGGTAAAGGATGTTGAGCTCTAGGTGCAGCTACGACATCCTAGTCAAGCCAAGGTCTAGTAGGGTTGTTCTAATTTGCCATTGGTGTAGTGGGTGTGGAAGGCTGAGAAGGGGAATCGCCTTCGTCAGAGGAATCTCCTCCAGAAGAGGAAGGAGATGATGGAGGTGGTGAAGGAGGTATCCCAGATCCTCTTGCAGCAGGATTTAAGATTGGATCTAAAGGATTCACAGTGAGATCAGTGCCTCCTAATTGTTCTTTGATATCAGAGAAATCCAAAGGTTGGTCCAATGGATGGTTAGGTTGCCTCAAACGGGCCAAGGCACTATGAGTTCTTATAAGAGATTGACGGACAATCTCTTGTATGTCACCACCTGTAGGATTAGGGGTTGCTAGATCAACTGTGATCTGGGGATCGTCGGTTGATGTGATTGCTGTTTGAAGGGGAATATTATCGTTCGAATGGCTTCTAGTCACTATAGGTGAGTGATTAGGTGGTGGGGGAGTCTTGTGACCGCCTCGTGCCATTAATTAATTTCAGGCCCTCCTTCTAGCACCATTTGTTGATGGACGAAAATTACCGTCCATCAACTGGGAGAGTGGAATCGGTCCGGGGTTGTCTAATAACCCAAGCTGTTTGGGATGAACCACCCTGATGGGTTTAGCAGCTTCGTTAGCCGATCTAAGGTCCTAAGAAAACAAAAAAATAAAACTACTCTAGACTAACTAATCTTAACTAGAAATAACTATTAAAACAAACTAAACTAATCTAACTAAAAGAAATAAAACAAACTAATAAACTAATCTAACTATTCTATATATATATACAATCTACTATCTAATACTATACTAACTCTAAGAAATCAAATATCTAACTACTAACTGAAATAAATCTTATTCACAAAATGTACAATACTAACAATTTACAGATTTGAATGAAAACCTGAAAAACTCATTTGTATTATGTCCTAAGACAGAGAGAGATATTTTTGTTGATTTTATAATTCTATGAACAAGAAATAAAACAAAAACTAACTAAACTAAACAACTAATATACTAACTTTAACTACAAATATATCTAACTAAACTACTTAAATTATACTAACAAACTACCTATTAAATACTGAAAAACAAACTGACCTGAAGGAACGCTCCAGGTTCGTCCTATGTGTAATGATTGTCTTAGCTGATCGGAGGGAGGAAACCCACACCGAATTATCCAGGAGCTTCTTGTAAACAATAAGCTGCAGTGCTCTTCAAATATGATTACAGGACAAACAAGACATAAAAATTACAACAATCTTATGATTTATAAATCTTCACAGTTAGATAAACCTGTATGCAAAGATCTATACGAAACGATTCAATTAATGAAGAAGAGAAATCTGTGATTCATTAACTGAAACAAAGTAATTGTTGTATTTTTAAGTAATGAAATAAATCAGATATGGATAACACATTAATTAAATCATATCATTTTGCAATAGATTATGATATCTAAAGTAGTCTGTAATCAACTCCAAACGACATGCATAAACTTGAAACAAAAGATTGATATATTGAAAGCGAAAGTTGTAGCAAGACATCAACTCTTGTCTCAGTTTGTATTAGAAATCCATAGCCTGGTTCTCCCACAAGTGAGGATGCTTTATTACAAAAAATAATAAGTATTTAAAGACCTTCCACTGGGTAAAATATCCTTGTGGAATTTATCAAAACTGTTTACATAAAATCTGGGAAAATATCCCAAGTCTGACTAAACTAGGAACCTAAAATAAAAACTAAATCACACAAATATCTCCTAGACTGTCCCAGCATGCCCAATGCAATTCAGCTGTACCTGAAAGGGGTCAAAAATGGACAAGTTAGGAGGATATTTTGTTAATGAAAATAATAAAAATCTAATTCTAAAGACTAGCTACAGAATCGTGCGATTCTGTAACTGGTCTAAATCAGACACAGAATCAGCATTAAAATCAATTAAAATCTTTAAAGAATTAAAATTAACAAGTATCTAATAGCTTATTTGAAAGACAAACGAATCATTCAAATTGTAATTGTAATACTAATTTGAAATCAAACAAGACTGAGATAAATCAAATGACTACAGAGATGCATGTACTATGTTTTGTTTGTTGTCAGAAAATCGGGTAAACGAAATCATGTTGGATAACCGACAGTAATGAAATCGATTCATAACCAATTGAAATCGATACAGTTAAACAAATCATAGGCAATCGTTTATGCTACCTCATCAACAGGAAACACGATTGAATCCAAACAAAATCATTTTCTCAAACTGATATAATTGTATCAAAATATAAACGATCATGCTAATAGTGAATCAAATCAAAACTAGTATGTAAATTATCACATACAAAATCATAATGGGATCAATCAGTTGATAACAGGGTCTGTGGGATTCGCCAAATTGTTTATTATTGCTAATTGGGGGTGGACGAAATCGATTGACTTTCAATAAAAATATTACTAGCATTCATTTCAAAATGAACTATTAACCAAATTTTGACAGAGATAACATATGTCGATTGGGGTTTAACCAACTCGTTTTGAAAATTAAAATCAAACAGAGCAGTATCAATTCTATTTTTTATACAAATCCAACTCATAAAATCAATCGTACTAACTGAAGATACACAACAATCCAATCAAGACAAGAGCAAAACGAACAATTGGAGTTTAACATAGTCGTTGTGAATCAAAACCATTCCATGATTCGGGCGTAGATATCTTTTGCACAGGCTTAAATGAGAATATCATTTCCATACAAAACAGAGTCGTTCTTTCCAAATCGGAGTCGATATAATCCAACCATAATGAAATCATACCAAATCAAAACATGATCGTGCTCTAATTTTAGCATAAAAACCTCCTGTACAGGTCAGATACAAACAAAATCCAAGCGAAAGAAAACCATTGATTTCGTTAACTCACACCAAAAGTCAAACGAATCAAAATAAATGAAAACCAATCAATTGTTAAACTGGGCATGACCAAATCATTTAACCAAATCATAACCTCATTTAATTTTAGCAAAACGAAAACAATGTACAGGATGAACAACATAACTGTTTTCGATATGGCTATAACAGAGTCATTTCGAACAATAGACAGAGCTATTTGAAAACCAAACTCAAATCATTATATTAATCCTAGCAATTCACAAAATGAAATTGATACCTAAATTCATACTTGGATGACGATCAGACAGCTTGATCATGACATTTTGGAATTGACGATGGCTGTAGCCGATTCGACATTCCTAAAAACGATGGAACCAGTGGTTTTCTGCTTCCTATCATTTGCTTGAAGCTTGTCCCTTTGGCTTGTCAATACTGAAACTTGGTTTTCCAACGCTTTGATTTTCGATTGAAGTAAGGGAACGTCTATATAGTATCATTCCAACCACACATCACATTAGTCACATGACGACTGTCCGAGCTTCGAAAATGTAGGTGAGGGTTTGGTTGCATCACCGAGGGTTTCATTAGGAAGCTTGATCCCAGGGTAGCTAGGATTGTTCCTTAGGCAAGGGGGTAGATTAGAAACGAAGTCATAGGGTGGCTCGGAGCACAGACCTTGGGAGTAAGGATACTCACTAGCTAGGAAGCATTCGATGTCAGAGTCAGAATCTTCACTGAGGACTATGGGCTTCTGCTCAGCACTAGGTTTAGGTTTATTCCTAGCCATTCTCGAGATAAGCCAAGCATTATTTTTACCTTTTCCATCGACAGTAGGGTTTCCCTTGACCTTTTTTCTCACAGGATTTTTTATAGCCTCAACCTTGTCTGCTAATACGTCAGGTAGGTCGATATCAGGGTCGACCGAGGGTTTAGAAGAGGGCAGTAGGACATGGAAGGGCACGGGTGGCTCGACCTTAGTTTCACTAACCACAGGCTTGTCAACTTGGACAGGCTCTGCCTCAGCAAAACCATTTCGAGAGATAAAATCTTGCCAGCTATCACCGTGAAGATTTAAGTAATGAACAACGATGAGTCTTATTAGGCCGTGGTGGAACAAGCTACTATTGGCCTTTTCTCTTTTAAATCTCTTATCCATTTTATAAAGACTTTGCTGGAAATAAAAAGGCATATTCAATGGATAACCCATAAAATTCATTAACAATCGAAGGTGATAAAGAAAAACCAATCCATATCGACCCTCACAGGTCACGAATTGTTTAACCACCATCAAAAGATCATACCATCTTGGTTTAAGTGTGGAAATGGGCATACCTCTGTCACAGGGTGTGACCTTTCGTGAGATGAACAACATTGGCCATGGCACCTCCTCAACTTTAGAGTTTTTGAACCATCGCTAGACCGTGGCTACTAACCCGGTGGCAGAGCTAATGAACTCTTCACTGATTTCCAGTTGAATGTCACCTACCTTGGCCCTACATCCATCAAAAGTTAGGGCAAACTGTTGTGGAACAAATATATTAAAACCCTCAAACCGCTGTACAAAGGTGAGCCAACCGCTATCCTCTAAGTCTTTTCGGGCATTGTCGAATAGTAGCAAGGCTTGACTACTGTTCATCTCAATTCACACCACCGGTGCCATGGGGAAGAGAACACAGTGAAGGAGACAAGGTTTGAATGCAGCATACACAGGAATAAAATGCCTGAAGGCTTACCGAAGCTAGCAGAGGTGAAACAGGGATAGGAGAAACATTAATGACATCGTTCGAAGGTGGTGGAGCTATTTGTTGGCCATGCATAATAGTCATTACCAAGTTACAACCGTCGGCGCTTTCAACTATACAAATCACAACGCACATGTGTTATAACTATGCCATTTCAATCAATCAATTGAAACCTTTGGTAAGTGGATAAACCATGTGCGCAATCAAACATTATGCCATAGTTTTAAAACCAAACATACAAATTGAAACCAATACCAAGTGTTGGACCAATGTGCCAATGCATTTTGATAACATGAACTAGGTGTCATATTAAATGATATATATCAAGGGTTTAACCATAACACCTATGTATTTTTATGAAACCAATGGTCAATCATATCAAATCAAATAGCATATAAATCTAATTACCAATGCATCACAACCTCAATTACTCATGAAATGAAATTACATAATCAATCAAAGAATGTCCAATGACTACAGATCAAAAAGTTTTGCCAACTGCATAATGATAAGTAAAATGTAAATGCAATGGGCATATCGACAAGAAGGATAACGACAATTCAATAATGATTTTAATGCGACTTTGAAAGACCAAGTTTTCACGCTTACAGTTGTGAAAACAAAAACAAAGGTAAGTGTGCAAATGGCGCAAAGAATAAAAGTGTCGTTTATTTGAGAATTGTGACGAAAAATTAATGTTTGCAAAACATTGGTGTAGGCAGCTTATAAGACAGTGAAAAAATGTGAATTGGCTGCCAACAGGGAGACAACTGAGCTATTGCCTCAACCTTGAGAGGATCGACCATGATCCTTGTTGTCAACACTATTAAACCTAACAAACGTCCCGATGTTACGCAAAAGTTGCATTTGTTTGGATTCAAGCGAATCTGGAAGTAGCGACATCGTTGAAAGATAAGTCGAAGATGTGTGGGATGATCCATTCTCTTGCGAGATTGTGATGCTAAATCATCTAAATAGTCTTTGAATATATGCTTGAGATCATGGAAAGCAAAATACATGGCTTGTTGGAAGGTAGCTCCAACATTTTTGAGACCAAAAGGCATCTTACGATAGGAAAATGTACCCCATGGAAAAATGAATGCAGTTTTGTGTGGGTCTTCAGGTTTGATTTGTATCTGATTATATCCTGAAAAAACATCCATGAAAGAAAAATCCTCACAACCTGCACATTCATCAATTATATGGTCAATGAATGGTGTGGGAAAATTATCTTTTGGACAGTCTTTGTTCAGATCACGGAAGTCCGTACATACGCGAATCATGCCCTGTTTCGTATTGACCGACAAAGGATTTGACACCCATTGGGTCAAATGGATAGGATAGATAAAACTGGCTTTGAACAGTTTCTCGACTTCAACCTTAATGGCTGCTTCTTTCTTGGGATTAACTGGACGAAGCTTCTACCGAAATAGCTTGTCATCCTAATAAGTTGTGATTTCATGTTCGACTATTTTTAGATCAATGCCTGGAATTTCCTCATAAGACCAAGCAAAAACGTCACAAAATTATTTAAATAAGTCTATGTGGATTTGAATTTCTTTGGGGGAACAATCAGCTCCGATGAAAACATTCTCTACGACGGTAGGTTTTCTGGAGATATTAATCGGTATAGTTTCAATGTTAGCTCCCATATTACCCTCAGCATAAACCTCATGTGTAGCCAAGGGATTGATAGGACAAGAACTATATCCAGTCATAGTCAAGGTGAATTCCCCTGCTTGGATTCTTCTTAACTCTAGGAGGAAGTATGATCTATGATGGAGATCGTCCCAGGGTTTATCCGAACTAGTGATTGCTTCAATGATTGCTTCGTCTGAGGGAAAGACTAAGTCTAACAAATTGGTACCAGCGAGGGAAACTTGAGCCTATATAGGCTTTGGGATCAGACCTAATTCTTATGCCAGAGTCGGATCAGTGTCGGCGTAATCTTGCTAGACTAAAGAGTGCACTTCCTTTTCCGTGCACAAGGGCATGGAAATACCATGGTGCCTTGTCCCTTCCATCATGGTCGATGGGGAAGGAAGAATCTACAGACCATTCAAGTAAGTCATGCGAATGACAAAACTTGGAAAATATCAACCTTATGGTGGTCTGATACGAACTTGACATCACCTTGAGGAGGCAGGTAATCGAAAGTACCCATCAAAGATGGACACAAACTAACCCCTACGTTGACGATGCCTGGTTGGGGATTGTCAATCATCGGGACCGCGGATGCCCCCAATGAAGGTTCAGGTCTGGAGAAGGAAAATTGATCAATGGTCATGATCCGGCCCTCGTGTGGAAACAACAAGACCCGAAAAACTGTAGCAACCACTACTTGCATGGCATAGGTCCAACTCCTACCTAACAAGAGATTTTAGTCGAGGGATATGTTGACTACTTCTATCTTGACGCACACGGTCTTCCCTCCTAATTGCACAAGGAAAGAGGGGATGATTCCATGTGGTCGAAATGAACAACCATCGAAAGCGGTAAGAAGAGTGGGTGACAGAGACAAAATGGGTTGGCCAATATCCTTCCAACATGCCAACAACATGATGCATGTCGAGGTGCCCTCATCAACCACCATGCAGAAAATGTTCTGAGTAAAAGTTTTTGTGGGGTAAGCCACTACTATTTGAAATGCTATGTGGTAAGGGAGATGAGGTTTTAAGTCGGTTTTATCCAGCATGATTGTACCCAGATTACAAGTCTCAGCAGATCCTAAAGTGGCTAACAAAGATTTCCTCTGGTAAGTGCAGCTCTAGAGGACCTCCAAAGAGGACATCGCACAAGAGGTTTGAGATAAATAATCCACCACATAATAGTTCCAGGCGGCCCTTTCATTTGGGTTGTGAGAATCTTTCTTGAACGCACCTTTTGGGATGTGTGTCATTGTTTCTCCCAAAGTCTTCTCAATATGGAGAGGAAGAGATGGGATTTTGAACTTCTTTTCCTTTCTTAGAGGTGTTTGGCATACTATAGTCATGTGCTCTAGTCGATATAAAGGAATCACCTTTCATCGTATACACATTCATGGATGCAGAATTGTTCAATGATGGAGAGGGTCCTTGACTGCCCCCTTCCATGCTTGTAGAGGCTTGGGTTAGGTTTTTCCCATGTTGGAATGGATTTGTTAACACAACAACTTGTTGTTGTGATACAAACTTTTGGGCCTCTACAAGACGAGGGCACTAGTGGGTCAGGTGGTCCTTCATGCACAGGTTACACAGATACTTCACTTTCTATTTCTCAGTGTTGCCCCTGCCAACATTATAAGTCAATTTCTTATCCCCCTTACCCTTCTTACGTTGTTTTTTCTTTCCATCAGGCTGCTAGTTGGCCTTCAGATTTGTCGATTGCACACTGTGTACATCCAACGTTTGGGTAGGGGGAGCAGCCGAAATAGTGGTTTGGTTGGCCATTGTGTGTTGTATAGACAATTGTTGCATGTTTTTTGTCAGTTGTTTAGTGGGATTGGTTTGTGTTGAACCTACAATACCATATGCATGTGGTCCAGCTCTCTGTCTGGTTTTATCAAGTATGGATCATGGTGCATCGGGAAAAACCTCATACAGTAAACCAGACTGAGAATAAATTAGCTCAAGCTATTGAGCTCTCATGATGGCCTCTTCTTTGGATAACACTCCTAACATTGCGACATATTTGGATAGTTGTGGGACCAAAGACTTAAGGAACCACTCAAGCAAGAATATTGGTGGGACTAGTACCTTTATCAAACTCTTTCGGTGTCTCCCTTATCGGATGTGGTTAAAGATATAGTCTGCTTTTTTCTGTTTTAAATTGGCCAGAAATTCTATGCCAATGTCATATCTCACAAGTAATTGGAAACTGTTTAGGAATGCCATTTCCAATTCACCAAAGGAATAATATCTCGAGCAGTCGAGCTCGATGTACCATTTTGTAGCACTCCCAATGAGAGTGCATTGAAACAATCGCAATTGTATGGAGTTGTCTTTCAATGAATTAGACAAGAACCATAGATGGAAGGTGGTCACATCATACCCTAGATATTTGTTAGAATTGGCCTCGAACTTTGGTATGTCCGAAGGCAATTTCATCGGAATAGGAGGCCAATGTGGATTGTGATAGATGGGGTCATTCAACAATCTTGTCAAGTCTGGAAAATGTAAGGTTTCCAAGAAAGGTATCTTTGGTTGGTGTTGCTGATAACCATGGAAAAAGGGGCCTAGAGTTTGACTGGAACCAGGTTGCCAGGAAAATTTGGGTTGCTAGCTGGGGTTCTGGTAAAAACCATGGCCATGACCAGCGTATGGATGTTGCATATGAGGAGACATCATCAGTTGATTCTCAAAATAGGATGTAGACGGTTGGGCGTGCATTACATTCATAGGACTTTGGGAAGGGGGTCCCCATGTCGATCCCATGGGCATAGGCATAGCACCTTGTCATGGGTTCCATTGGTTGTGAAAAGAATTTCCCTAGTTAGGCATTCCTGACAAGGGAACTAATCCTTACCAAGAATTCCAAGGTCCTGATGCGGAAGAAGTTCCTGGGTTTGATCCCTATGCAGGAATAGTACCATGTATAGGATTAGGTTGGCCATAATTGGGGTTGCCCCCGGTCGGGAAAGAAGATGACGAGAAATCATTATTACCAAATGCACCGAACAAAGAAAATTGTGTCAACCCTATCGACATATTATGAGAAGTTGGTCCTTGACTCCCTACTCCAAGTGAACTATGGTGTGTGTTTGGCTCGGCCGATTGCTGGTGGGTACCACCAAGTGAAGGGGATGAAGGAAGTTTATGACCTACCCCATAAGGGAAAGCATTAAAAGGAGCGAAAGTGCCCCCCATGGGTCCTTGCAGAGGAGAGTTAGAGCTCCCTTCCCCCAGACCTAAAGTCTCTAAAGTGGAGTAAGATAGTACAGGGCTAGTAGAGGGATGGTACCTATGCTAGGCATCCCGTATGAGAACAAAGGGCTTGTCACACTCTGTGTTAAAGGAGCAGTGGTCATCACCAAAGAAGGGATCATACCACTACTCGAGGTAGAGTCATTCGAGACCATGGTGGCTCAGACCGATGACGGTGGGGTAGGAGGTGGAACACCCCCTATGATGAAAACCATGGTAGGAATATCAGGGTTCCCAAAAGAAGAGATAGGATTTGCCTCCATTAATGTTTGCTTTAAAGGTGTCGAAAGGTCCTTTAACAAAGGTTGTTCATGTGTGATTTGCGGTGACCCAGTCGCTTCAAAAGACCCTTGTTGGTCTAGCTTTCACCTTGGCAGAGGCGTGGGTGGCTCCAATGTAACCAGTGGTAGGCCAAGAATTCTTCATGACTGGAAGATCTTGTGATCCTCCACTTTGTGAGAAGATCAAAGACATACTAAGGCTTTCTATTCATTAAAAAACAACACACACTAGAAAAGTTCCTACAAGACAAAATAAGAAAACACTAAACTAGTTGGAAGAACAGTTACAACAACCAACACTAGAGAAAATTACCGGTGAAAGTGCAACTCAAACACGGAAGCACCCTCCGGGTATACTCTGTAAAGCATGGCCCAATGTCTATCCTAGGTGCCATGGTATACCCTCGTAGTCACCTGTGTATGTCTCTAAAAAATATAGGCAACTAGGTTTCCAGCGCGCGAACAGTCACCAGGCAGGTACAATTGACAGTCGAGTAGACCACAATGAGCAGGGTATCGTGCCTAAAACCTTTCAAGGGTATCGAAATAAAGTGGGCCGGAAGACAACTTAGGACCTTGAACAAATTTGAGACCCACAAATTTCCATGGAAAATGCAATCGATGGAATCCCAAGACAAGCCCTCTATATGTGTTCTCCACTACGATTGGTCCGGCTTTGGAGGGGTTATCTCCGCTAACTTTCCGCACATGACCTCGTGTTTAGACCCTATGTTAGAGGGGGTTCCCTAATAACTTTCACGATATTAGACTTTTAACACTCCCTAGCTCATACTCCAATGTTTGATTTAATGGCCTTGAAGAGTTTCCTCTCCAGCCTAATTCAAGGCTCTAACCCTAAACTAGTTGGTTGACCCTACAAAAATAACAAGTATAATTAATTTTAGATTTAGCATTAATTTTTATGTCTTGTCTTAAGTCAAAGGTTATGAAAGTGAAACTAGTGATGTTTGAGAGACGAAAGAAAAATAAACAGAAAGCTGGAAACAAAATAACTTCTTCTTGACAAAATTCTTAATCAACGTTTTCAAACTAAAATTTTCTAAGATCTTTGAACAACAAATTCAAAACAGGATTTCACTCGACTACAAGCTACTTATCGTCTAATTAAACTATCAAGAATATATGAAAGAAAAGAATTTTCCCAGTTGCTAATGCAAACCAACACTATTTAACCAAACAAAGAAATAAAAGATTTTTTTTATTTGAATGCTCACAAAACAAAAAGGAAAAATATCAACAAGTAAAGACCAAGAAAAATTTTGGCCTAAGAACAGATCACAAAGAGTCACTCTAAAAACAACACACAAGCAGATTAAAAAGGACTCTCACACTTGTCTAAAAACCCTATAAAAGGAAGATTTTGAGGAAAAGTTCTTAATGACAAAGAAATCTATTACTGTGATCAAACCTAAGTTACTGACCACTATGATAGAGACCAAAAAGTCGTGAGAGGGATAAACTTTTGACAAAGAAAAGGATGACTACCTCTCCTTAAACAAAAAAAAATTCAACAGGCATGTTGTTGATAGTTCAACAACCAGCGTGTGCACGCGAGCTGTGTAAGGTTAGAGCCCGTGTACATGCATGCAGACCTTATGCAGGCCGTCTGTACTTCTGAAACCCTCAAAAATGAAAAGACAAGAAACCAGACACTCGCAAAGATTACTGGTATTGAGGACCAGAGACTCTTGAAGACTCAGAAACTCCCTTTGATAGAAAAAAGAAAATAATTCAAAGAAAATTTCATAGAACAAACCAATCTAAGGTGGAAGCTAAGCCATAAACTACAAACAACAAAGACTGGAATGAGTTCCAGAAAACCCCTGAGAACGATTACTTCTGACAGGGGAGAGAATGACTGCCTCTCTAAAAGAAATTTTCTGAAATCATACATGCGATTGACACTTCCTCAACTAGCGTGTACATGTGGGTTGTGTGAAGGTAGGGTGCGGGTACGCACATGTAGACCTTATACAGGTCACATGTACCTCTGTGGGTCCCGTAAAAAAAATGAAGTCAAGCAAAGAAACAAAGATAACTAGTATGGAAGACCAGAATCTCTGTTAGCTCAGACTTTTGCAGAAACTTTAAAAACAAGGAATGAAACCAGTTTTTAAAAATACCCAAGAAAAAATATTCCCAGAAACCCTAGAGATCCCCAATACAGTTGCCATTTTTTTTGTGGGTGGGAATCCCTCCTACGGACTCATCATTTAAGGGCTATAATAACGCATGCATAAAATGACCATTTCAAAGGCCTCTACTCTTTCCTACTCTCCCAACACAAAACCCCACATTCATGCAATACAAAGGTGTAAATGAGATTCGATAACTCTACCTTAAGTCCTTCGTTTGATGTCAATCCCTTTACTTTCACTCACTCTCTGATTGCAAGCCTCCTCCCAAAGTTGACCTGCATTCAAACATGAACAAAAAAGATGCGAACATGCATTTCATATACTAATTGTTGGGTTAGTTGTGACCATATCATAAAATAAACATTCAACTTGAATGCGTGATATGGCAGGACGGGAAAAGTATTCCTTTTTGTATTAATATTCACAAAAGTAAACTTACAATATGTGGTCGGCACTGCTCCTCGAAACTAGTCCCGGGCTCCTCTTCAACTGTCTTCCAACTGCTTTTCTCTATACTTCTCTTTTCACAAGGGTGGCTAAAGGTTGGGACAAGGGGAATGCTCAATTGGGTATAGTCTCTTTACTATGATTTTTTTTCTTTTCAAATGGGAACCCTACCCCTTCTTTTATAGGCTAGAAGGATCTAGGTATTTGATCAAATGATGGTCCATGCATGGCCGAAAGGTTTAGTTAACTTTCCCAAAGATGTGTGTTTCATCAACAATTTTCCTTTTTCCGTGCTTTTGTAGGTACACGCGAGTTGTATTGGGGCAAATAGTGTGTACACGCGTGAAGTAATGGAGTAGGGCACGTGGGAGTTTATAAAGGGAGTTTTTAAGAAGAGTTGTTCAGTAATGTTTTGGCAAAGAAACAGTTTGAGATGGCCTGATGCCAGGTAATTATGTCTGGTGCAATTTAGGGTTATAACAGCTACAGCCCAGAAAATCTTATGTGCCAATTATTTTTGGCCTTCTATATTCAAAGGTTGTATCAAGGCTGACAAAAAATGCCCACCCTGTCAAATATTTAAAAACAAATCGCGTACCCACCCTACTTCGCTACATCCCCTTGTCGTCGTTGACCCCTTTGGAAAATGGGGCATTTATTTCATGCAATGTAAACCCACCTTAGTTGGGGGACACATTTATATCATCATTGTTGTCGATTACTTCACTAAATGGGATGACGCTATGCCTACATTTCTTAACGATGGTCATACTACAACAATCTTTGTTTTTAACCAGATCATAACTCGATTCGATGTCCCACAAGCTATTGTAGTCGATCATGGCTCACACTTCCAGAACCAGATGATGAGTGAGTTGCACGTAAAGTTGGTTTTTCTCCATGAAAACTCATCCCCCTACTATCCTCAAGAAAATGGACAAGTTGAATCCATGAACAAAGTCCTTAAGACCATGCTCCAATGCATGGAAGGAACAAAAAAAACCTCTTGGCACTTGCAACTTTTCTTTGCATTTTGGGCCTATCGCGGTTCGATAAAAAATGCAACTAGATTCACACCATTCCAATTGGTATATAGTATATAAGTGGTGTTACCAATCGAATGTGAGATCCCTTCGTTGAAACTAACCATATAAATCCTACCTCACACTTTCGTTGAAGAGGAATGGTTCATGTATTTAACCAAGTTAGACGAAACCCGTCATGATTTCTCTTGTTAATGAGATGTACCAAAAATGAATGAAAAGTAAATATGACAAATCCTTTCAACCTCGTTCTTTTGTAGAAGGATATTTGGTCCTAGTTTATGATCAATATTGCAATAATCTAGGGACAGGAAAGTTAGAACCCATGTGGCATAGGCCTTATATCATAAAACATGTGCAACATAGAGGCACCCACGATTTAGTGGAATACGATGGAATATCTCTTGGTGAGCCCCGAAATTGGATTTACCTAAAGAAGTACTATGCATAGAATATTTGGCATGTGTGCTTTGTACATTATTGTACTATATTATTTTGAATTGGTATTTCTTTTCTTTTGCATGCACCAGTTTTATCTCAGCTTCTTATACTTTGTTTTCTGATTGCATGCGTAGATGACATCTCCCTTTCCCATATTTTTTGGGTTTAAGTATGGCGCTAGTCGACACACCAAGAACATTGCTTCTACATCTTGGGTCATCTACCACTCCAGCGAGTTGATGAGTTCAGGAGGAATTTTCCTCGGATCTGCAACCAATAACATGGAAGAATATCATGTCATCGTAGGACTCTTAACCAATGCCTCTTCTCTAGGTATAACACAGTTGATTATTAACCTAGACTCCCAAATCATGGTTTGTCAGCTTAATCGAGAGTACACTATTCACAACCCAGTCTTACTACATCTCCACCTAAGGGTGCACCGTCTCGAAAGATCACTTGAATTTATCCAATACAGACACATACCGAGAGAACTCAATACAAATTCAGATTCATTAGCTAATTAGATGTTGGATCGGTCTCTTGTGCATAAATAAAACATTTTTTGAAATACATGATCCATATGTACACAAAACCATCACATAAGATAAAATGCAACATCGATAGGAACTACAGAACTCATATATATATATATATATATATGAGTAATAGAAAAATTTTGTTTGAAAATATATTGTCAAAATGTACATAACAGGGCTAAAATATTGTTCCTTCATGCCCATAACATCATCATAAAGACTACAAAATAAAATGTGGACCCTAATCATCCTCTTGTATCATGTTGTGCTCTGTATAGCACACTACTTCTTGGGCCACCTGATGAAGAAAATGGTTGATACTCTCGGGAACCCTAACCATATGTCACTGCAAGTGGAGAGGTACATATATCCTCCTAAGTTTCATACCTGACACATCCCATTGGATTCCCTCAAGAATTACTAGGTCTGGACTACCTCAAAATTCCACCCCAACATAAGGGAAATCCTCAATAGCCACTAATTGTCTCCTTCACCATGCGAAGAAGTCAACAGTGAATCTAAATAATGAAGGATCATTCCCCAACCTAAGGGATATCTAGGTCCACCTATTCATATGAGGCTCAGTCACGGGATGTGCTATCAATTCAACCTATGGTTTCATCTAAGGAACCCTCTCTACGAAAAAAGAAACTAAAAAGGAACCATACCCAAAATTCTTTTGTTTGTCGATCTTGAACTTGGCTATTTGTTCCTTGACATTTCTAAGGAACCCTACACTCTAGTTGAACAATATGGGCTCTAAAAATTGTAGGGAATACGAGATATATTATTTCGAGGCCAAGTGAGCACTAGTACTACCTACCAATTTTGTGATGGCGAACAAAATCGATCAAAGTTCCAAGTCTCTTACATCTTTTATCACAATTCGACCACCCACCAACTGCGATCCTGGTATGCAATGGTTGACAACATATGCCTCGGTTGGTTGAGGAGTCTCTCGATTTCTAGACAAGAGAATGGGTGACCCTATCCTCAAGATCCCAGTGAGAAAATATACATCATCTATTTTTATTTCAAGCATGTGCGGCCCGATACAAAATGATTTCTCAACATCGTCCCATAGGCCAATCAAATACTCAAGCAGTAGTATCTCATTTTTCATATTTTGGATCTTGAAGTATTTGAGTAACCCATGGTTTTTCAAAGTTTCCCTCTCTTGAGGGTCTTGGAGAGTGACAATATTGTCAAACTCATGTTCATGCTTTTTCCACTCTATCATGGCTAAGCAATAGATGAAATATGCAAATGCAACATTTAAACATCATTAGTAAAAAAATTATGGAAGAAAAGTTTCTCTATTTAGTCCAAAAGTCAAAATAAATTTGAGTTTTGCACCTAGTGCTCCGTCAAAACCACCTATAGAGCGTTATCTCTCCTTAATCATCTACACCAACGCAATGAAATCTCGGTCGGATCTCCCCTCAGTGCTTTGAGGGAGCCTCAATCTGGTTCGATGCTCTAGGGATTCCTAAGGAGCCTAGAACGCTCAAAACAAAAGTTAAAATATAGTAACAAACCATGAAAAATGATGAGGATGGAAAGATGACCAACCTGGTCTAGACGAATCTAGAAATGGTCACTCACAGCTCCCACAGTAGTCACTCGCAAAATGCTTCCAAAAGGTGGAAAATCCAAAATATAGAGGAGATTGGTAAAAAACCAAATGGTAAATGAAAATTTTAACCTATTTCACTATTTGATAGGATCATTTTTTATATTTCTCCTTATTATAAAGTCATTTTTGGTTTTTTAATATTTTTTTGAGAAGTTACTAATGCTTTGGGCCCAAAACAATTTGTTTTTATAGTATTTCGAGCAGCATCTTTCGGTAACCTTGTAGCACTGATGAGAAAAATATTTGTTCTTTATCGCGCTTGCAAAAACATCAGAATGTAACCGAGTATAATTTTATCACTTTTTCGGACTTGTAAAGGTTATACAAAAAAGGAAAGCCCTAGAGTCATCTTTAAGCTCTTTTCAGATTCCCTAAATATGGAAATATTGTCGAGTAATCTTGCTTCCTTTCATGCTCATTAAAAGGTCTCGAAAGGGCATCTTCCAAGTAATAATTTATCTATTTTTCGAACCTCGGAGACTAAAATTACAAAAAAGGACAACCTTGGAGTCTCCTTTAAGTTCTTTTTAGACTCTCTAAACATGAAAAAACATCAAGTTTTCCTTCTCTTGACTCGCTAAAATTACACATTGAAGGGCCCATATGAGAACGAACCATGACTTCTTCCAGTTCGTTAAACAAAGGAAGAGGTACTTACCAAAGGTGAGTTATATCAATCATGTGTTACCCTCCTCAAGGTTGTTAAAATAAAAAGAGGTACTCATCTATCTGGATGGGGTAAAAATTGAAGGAAGTAGGTCAAGTTGTTTTGATAATTTTTACAAAAACTCTTGCAGTCACCCTTGAACACGACACTTTTTTTAACCTTCATCCTAAACACTTGGATAATCTGCTAAACCTATGCACTAAACCAATCGTATGAGTCTTTCCACTCCTTCGAGTTATCTAAAGAATTTCACGACACCCGCTGCATTATGTTTTGGTCCACTCTGCATTTATGATGCCAAGTCTCATTTCGTGCCTCAATGTTCAAGGGAAGTATCCACCTTGAGAGTCAACCTTCTAAAAAATTACCAGTTTCCCATCGATGTCAGTCCATCATTCATTTTCTGTATCTCATCAATTATTTTGTCAGTTTCATGTCGATGATGGGGGATACATCACAACCCTCCTTCGATAAGTCTTTTCCTGTCGACTTCAACACATCATCTGAGAATTAGACTTAGAAGCTAGTTATTACCTTGGGACCTACATGCCTCAACGGTAGGCCTCCTCACTTCCAATAGTGTGTTTACATCATTGACCTGTGATTTGATGATTCCATGAATGTTCAACCTCATCTCATTTATTCACATTCGTTGGAATGTACTAGGATACTTTGGGAATCATTGACACTATTGGTGATCTCTCTCACACCTGTTAACGATATACATCAATGACCAGTAATCAAGTGGTTTATACCATGTTCAACATAAAAACATCTATTCACATGGATAGATTCATACCACATTGGGATTGGGACGAAGACCCTGGAATGAACATTCACTCTGTTATCTTCTTTGCCTAGCAGGGATGATTTTAAGGATGGAAATTTATTTTAAAATGTAGAAACCTTAGCGAATATTACTAATCCTTCATATGTCAACTATAAATGTTTGGTGATATGTTTTTAAAAATATTCAAATTTCTAAGTATTTTATATAGTTTTTATAAAATTTTGGCGATTTTTAAG
>JZKD02S1813592.1:1149153-1164985 GCA_000966675.3 Picea glauca
TATATATATAGTCACATAGGTCAACATTGTATTGGTCTGTGGCTATGTTTTATCATCTCCCAGTTCCACTGTGCATTTTTCATGTCTACGATCAGTTCATATCATGGAGGTATATATACACATTATATGTTTGGTGGCCATACCCTTAGTCAATATCATCATGGATCTACAGTGTATTTATTGGAGTTCATACCTTAAGTCATTTATTACCCAAGCATAGTTATGTTTCCTTGGGTTTTAAACACATGATAACATTTGTTTGATGGTTGTTTGCATTTTCTACCACATTATTCGACTCCACACACTTTCTTCGAAAAATATACAAAGTGTTTCGGTCATCATCTTTCATATTCTCACTTCACACTTTGGGGGGAAATCTGTTACACGTCAAAATTCCTCAATTCGATAATTTCACATTTTGATTGTTGCAAGTGTCACAAGTGTCACACTTTTGTCATAGATGTCGTAATTTCCACATTTTCATTTTTCATATGTCTCACTGTGAACAACACCATAAAAACACTTTATACATCCTCTAGAACATGTTGAAAGGAGAAGCCACATCATTTGACAGATGAAACAAAGTGTTTTTCTATGAGAATTGGTCATCTTGAGAAATGTTTGGAATATCAACGCTCCCCTGCTCATATGTAGGGAGAATTAACACTCTCTTCCCATCTAGCAGGGAGAGTTGTAGCACTCTATGTCTTATTTTCAAGGAGCATCAATTGGTTGAGAAAATAATGGGAAGAAATCCCCCTTTTATCTAAGGACAACTAGAGATGATTCTAAATGGTTTGGATTGAATCTAAGATTTAGGATCGATCTAAGGGAGATGCCAGAAATCATGGAGTCATATCCTCAACTTATCCCAAATATAACCAAGGTGGTTGAGCGTCTCAAATCCTATAAAGGAAGGCATTCTCATGGTGAACAAAGAGGAAAATAATCAACAAAATTATTGTCATTCTGATCGTGGATCTTTCGAGAAAGGGGTTGGAAGAGGAGGATTTGGAGAAGTTGTTGCAACACCATCCATGATTGTAAGTGTCTCTCTCAAGTTCTCATCGATATACTTGTCCTATTCCCTTATTGTTTTTGTATCTTACATATTCTTGTCTATTTTAGATGAATTTGTTTAATCCAATATGCTAGAGTAGGAGTTTCCTTGTGTCTCTTTGTTGTTCATAGTTTTGTAGGTATCAAGCTATGTGAAAGGGTTTGGATATCAAGCTCACAATGGAGCAACAAGGGAAAACATTGGAAATAGGTATGATCATTGTTTTCTACTTCTCTCTTTTTGGCTATTTAGACAAATCTCAAAGGGATGTTAGTGTCCATTTTTATCTTTCTGTCTTGGTATTAGGGGTCTAGAATCCAAGGGGATATTCACCTATCTGCAGGGGAATTATTCCATAACAGAAAACAAAAATTCCCATGATGAACATTCAGTAGGATGCCAAGAAGGGGGACACATCTCAGGATGACGAGGAAAGGGTACATGTAACTTCATGTTGTCCCTTGGTTATGGAAGTACACAAAGATAAAAGAAGAAAAGGGATAATGTGAACTTCACAGAAGACACGGTGACTGTTGTTGGGTCGAAGTGAGAAAAACAGTAGAAAAGATGTAGCGAAGCCTGAGAAAGAAATCCGTTGATGAGGAGATCGAGGATGATAGATCAGCAAGAAAGAAGGATCGTGGACAAAGCAGCAAGAGGAAAAAGCCATTGTTGGATGCTTTAGAGCACTACGTGAGAAGGAAGGAAAGATAGGTTGGTGAAGCCCATAAAATACAGGTCAAGTTGATCTAGGGTTTTGGTATTTAGGGTTTTTGGAAAGCTATGTTTCGGCCTAAGGATGTCGGTGAGCTATTGTAATGTATAAATAGAGGTCTAGAGGACTTGGGATGGGTTGGTGTTATGATTATTAGTGTTTTCTTTGTCATTGTGTGATTGAGTGAGTAGTAGTGTGTGAGAGAGAAGTGTTGAGTATGAGAGCCTTCTAGTATTGTAAGATATTTAGCTGGGTGCGAAGATCAACCCTACAACTGGGTGCGTAGGGAGGGGAGAGAAAGAGAGGAGAAGAAAGAAGATCTACTAGCTAAGAGCGTAGACAAGAACTGTATGATTTACCTTAATATATTATAGCACAGTTCTATGGATGTAGCCCTAGAGAGAGGGTGAACCACGTATATTTTGTGTTGTGTGTGATTGGTATTCTATCTCTGTCATTTATATATTGTGATTGCACTGCTTCGTTAGATCTGATAAGTAGATGTGTTGAATAGATCTAAGCTGATAAGTGATATGTGAACATTGTGTTGTTCTTGTGTTAGATCCAATTGATATTCCCTTTGGTTGTAGAAATCTTTGTCATGCAACCCCCTCATAACTGCATAGGGTAAGACTGCATCTGCTTCGCAGGTGTTTCCGAAAGGGCCAGTAGTTAGGGCTTGTTGGTGTGCTCTTGTAGATGAACCCTGGGTCTGCCCCTGTGCCAACAAATCATTCCATTTTTGGGACAAGAATATTCTTGAGGGAATGTCAAGATGGTTCCCATCAAAGACAGAGATTCAAAAGTGGATAGAGGATCAAGAAAAGGACTTTGTTGAAGCCTAGAACAAGAACCCTAATATGAATATAGAGGATTGGTTGGAGAGACATATTTTTACTGATATACATGAGATATTCTTTGGAGGAATCCATTAGGAACTATACAAGTGGTTAGCCAGGTTGGCAGATACCTAGTTTTGGTTCAAATATAGACCTCTTGTAGTTTGGACATTGGCGCCTATCAAGAAGGTCAAGAGAGTTGATAATGTCGTGTCAAGAGAAATAGATCATTGGTTTGACATCACCAAAGAGGCTACATCAAATATTTTTTTGTTGACAGAGTAGAATCGTATAGCCAAGCCAAGAGATACTTTCTGAAGGAACCCAGAGGAAAATTTTTACACTTTATGATGTTGAGAATCAAGATGTTGTTGCATGAGAAAAACATCTTGAAGAAATAGTAGATTGGTTGAATCTGAAAAGGCTAGTGTTCAAAAATTCAGACAGCGACAGTGACACAGAGGATGGACATACGTGCAATGGGAAAGTGTTCAGAGAAGTTCATCTTGTGAACCTATTCAAGAAGAACTACGGATATGAGGGTTTCTATAGTGGAGAAGAAGCAGATCTGACTGATGAAGAGCACTCATAACCTTGTAGGGGAGAGGAAGAGGAAGTTGAATAACTTCATTGGGACAAGCCAGAAACTTCAAGAACTGTGCAGACTATTGAAGTATGTTCTATTACCCCTCCTTTTGATTTAGTAGTATTAAGCAGTCAGAGTAATCCAAGCCATTAGAGCATCCAAAGCATTGACACTAGTAGTACACCACATACTTAGTCAAGGACCCTAGGAAGATCTATGGCAGATGAGATGAGACTCCCTATGTTTAGGGCATATGGATCTGAAGATCCTGACCAACACTAGTTCCTATGTGAATCTGGATGAAATATTAAAAATGTCACCAACAAAATAGTGAAAAGAACCAAGTTTAGTACTACCCTAAGAGATCGCACACTAAGCTGGTACATGAAGCTTGTCCAAGGACTTGTGTATCCTAAGCCACTGAATGAGATCAAGAATGCACTAATTTCATAATTTAAGAAACCTAAGTCGAAGTCCCAATGTATTACATAACTGAAGGAGATCAAGCGGAAGGTAGCTAAGCTAGTTTGGGATTTCGATCAGATATTCAAGACCCTAACATGCCGATTGACTTTTCAGATTCCATATGAGCAGAACAAGGAATGGTTCATTGCTTCCCTCTTACCACAAATCAGAATTCCTCTGATGCAGTAGAAGATTGCTTCACAGGATGAGGTGTTGGAGATTTCCATGAAGTTAGAATCAACCCCTATTGGAGAATCCAACTCAGGTATGAGTCATATCTTGAGTCAGCTGACTAGTTTTTCTTTGCAGGTCGAAGATATGAAAAAGGATAAGAGAAAAGATAAAAGAGAAGACATCTGGTGTGTCAGATGCAGATCAAAAGGCCATGACAAGGAGAACTGCCCTCTATTCCATGAATACTTGGCCTATGGAACTCTGATCCCTTTGAAGCAAGTCACCTTACCCTGGTGCGAGATATTTAGAAATAGGCATTGCCCTGATGAGTGTTATTACATACAAAAATATATTCAAACACCCACAAATTTGTATTGCACATTATGTAAGTCCATGGTACAAGATGATAGGGATTGTAGAGCTTATGATCTCATGCATGAATGGTCAAGAGACATATACAAGATTCAAGGCGAAGTACAAAAGGAAGGAAACTCTACGCAGTACAACTCCCCTAGGAGAGGAAACTTCAATCCTCACAGTGGATTCATAGGAAGAGGAGGAGGAGGAGATATGGGTCGAGGCTGAGGATAGATCATCTGTTATAACTGCACATAGCCAGGACACTTGGCAAGGGACTGTCAAAACCGATACACTACTTCCAGCTACTGCAACTCCTTCAAGCATGTTATTGAGGAATGTCCAGCACTACTGACTAAACTTCAAGAGAAACGAGGACCTCAGCAGAACCCCCAGATACAATTGATCAAAGTTGAACCTCACGGAGAAGACCCTAGAGTCATTTTTATAACTAGAGGAGGCGCTATTACAGAAGATGACAAAATGACCCAAGGGAAGACTACAGAAGATTCATGAATTAGGAAATCTGCAAAGAAGACCCAAACCTTTGATGCAAAGAAAGAAAGACAAATATTTGAGGAAGCTAGAAAAGAGTTCAAAGAAGACCAAGGCTCTTCATCAAATAAAAGACCAGAAGTGAGAGAGTATCGAATGCCTTAGGCATTTTATAGGTCTACTTCACCAAGAGAAGGAAAAGAGGTAACAAAGTTCATGGAATTTCTATATACTTGTGTTAAGTTAATTTAGGATGAAAGCATTGTCCAAGAACTACAAACTTTAATTAGACAATATGAGCTAGGAAAGATAGATCCCTTACTGAAGAGGGTAGTACATCAAATCAGTAAAAAGAGAAGGACCAATAAGAAATTACATTTGAATTCTCAAATAGGTGAGTATGAGATAGATTATGTAGTCCTCAACTTAGGGTCGGAGGTTAATGTCACGACGAAGCAAACCTGGGCACTGATGGGAAAAACAAAGTAGATCTATTTCCCTATCAGGATTAGGATGGCTAATTAGCAAGATGTAAGCCCTTTTGGAAGATTATAACATGTCCCTGTGGACATCGACGGAGTAAGAACGTTTGCAGATTTTGAGGTAATTGAAATAGTTGATGATAGCTATCCTTTCCTCACGCTGTTAAGAATTGATTGGGATTTCAATAATTCCACTATGGTTGATTTAAATAAGAGACATATGAATTTTGAAAGATATGGCCTTAGGTTCATTGCACCTTTATATCCATATGAGGGTCAGCGGTACACAAGAACCTATCAAAGAAGAAGACCACACATATACACTAGAAAATATATACAAGCTAACAACGAGACAACAGGATTACATTAATCCTATGGATGATGGAAACTTAAGCTGGAGAAGTGATAGCGCATGTTCATCAGACTCAAAAGAAGCACTGGAGAATTGGCATAATAATATGTATGAAGTATCTACAAGAAGATGTGATATATTAACCAAAGAAGTTCATTGGATTGGCACAATAGTAAGCAACTTACCCACCTTTGATGGTCTGAATCCTTTAGAAACCTTCTTGTCGGACTTTGAAGAACGTGTACGAATACAATAGAGATTATTGGCAATGGATGAGGCCCTGAAAGCCACACTAGAAAGATGGTGTGGGGCACATAAAAAAGGAATTATGGAATGGGTACAATGTCATACCCTGATGATAGTGTGGTTCTCAGCACAAGTATAAGGCTGCGAAGTTCACTATACAAGTCGAAGTTGTCCAAAGGACCATGTGCGTAGTTTTGAGGAAGCCTGGAGAAATATTCCTAAAGAACAATGGGTGCACAAATTCATCAACACACTGGAAATGAAACCTATCAACTGGTACCTTCAAGCATAGTTGCACCTCATCACTACAGATTGTAAAGGTATGACTCTGAATTTTCTAACCACCTTCTTATTTGAAAGTCAATATCCTTCAGTAGATCAAGCACTACATATTGTCAGACATAAAGTATTTGAGGATGCCTCTAGCCTCCCTTTAGAGAAAGACAAGGATGAATGGACTACACCTCTCTGTTGGGTTATGAAAAAGGTACAAATATCCTCCTTATTCCCACAGTTTGTGATACAATATTGATTGACTTTTTTGTTAATTAGGGATACATAGAATAGAAAATGATTAATATGTCTTCTAGTGATATTATTGAAGTCATGATGAATAGATTCTAAAATACGGCTGGAATTGTTTGATTTTGTTACAAGATTGGTTAAATATTGTCAAAACCGAAATAGCAAAGGAAATCTTGAAGATGCATGAGCCATTGGAGGTTAAGGACTTTTGGCGCAAAAGAAGTTTTAAAGATGATTTGGTTTTCTATATTGTAACTTTATAATAGTAAAGAAATCCTGAGGATCTTCCGATCCTTAGGATGGCTTGATTTACTCAGATTATTATATATAGAGAGGATAATAGATCCTAAAAGACAATCTAAGAATTGTGTTCAAGTATTCAGACTCATAGTCACTCTACACAAGCCATTTTTGTGAATGATGTATTGGCTATGAAGATAATAAAATATTTCATCGTTTTCACCATTTCTATATACTGAGTCTCTAGTAGCAATGCTTCTAAGGACCAAGGGCCCAATCTAAAGGATCTATTGTTTCAGTTGTATTTGTATCAGTCTGATTTATGTTTTACGATTTAATTCCCTTTCACAATAGTTAAGACAAATGCACAAGTGTATTAATGATTTCATACGGTTTTCATATAGAAGATAGATATATCTCTTGAGTATTAATGATTGTTGATTCCAATTTCCATTACAATAGTTTTTTGCTTGACAGTTCCTCACGTTTTCATACGCGTTGTTCCTTTTACTTAAGACTTGCATTTGTTGTTCCTTTCGAATAGGTTACAATTTCCGTTCCTTTCAGTTAAAGTTACAATTGTTGTTCCTTTCCATTCATTTATGTTTGTTGTTCCTTACAATTATATTACAATTCCAATCTCTTTCCATTAGAATAATTCACTATTTCCTTTCCAACAATTCGATTCCTAGTTAATAATTAATTCTGCAAGTCTTTACCTAGATTCAATCATTGTTTTTCAGTTAAATGAATTTAGCAAGTTAGCTAGTTCCTTTTCATTCACAACATGTTAGCAATTAGATTTCAATTTTTTTAAGTAAGATCTTAATCTTAGAATCTTTAAATGAACATTTGAGGAACTTGATTGTAGACAAACTCAGGTTTTCTTTAGCTACATGATTTTAGCCTCTACAAGCTATCTGCATATACTTTGCTAATGTTCTTGAGATAAAAGACGAATCCTCGGGTTGATAAATTAATGTTAAACTAAGGTTGGTTTTAGGACATCTTTAGACCCCAACACTCTCCAGAAACTGCAAGGTTGTTACAACATCAATGTTGATGAAGACGATGATCCAAGAAAGGTGAACATTACAGAAACAGAAGGCCAAAGAGAGATGGAAGGACCAAGAGTTGAGCTACCATTTATTAGACAGTCGATCAATATTAAGAAGGTCAATTTTGGAACAAAGCAGACATAAAGTTTGCAAATGTTGGAGATTACTGGGATACTTCCACCAATGGCAAAATTACAGAATTACTACATGAATATCAGGACTTGTTTCCAACCAAGTTCACTGATATGAAGGGCATTAAAGGGCCTATTGGAGAGATGAGGATCCCTTTGAAGCCAGATGCTAGACCATTCAAATAGAGACCCTACATATTGAACCCTAAATATAAGGGAAAGATGAAGATTGAGGTTGACAGAATGCTGGAAGTAGGGATTATAGAACCTATCGAAGAATCAGAGTGGATTATCCCTATGGTGGTACAAGACAAGAACATAGGAGAGATCAGGATCTGCGTAGATCTCAGAAAGATGAATGATGTATGTTTACATGATCCCTTCCCTACACCATTCACTGACGAAGTGTTAGATAATGTGGGAGGCCAGGAAGTATATTCTTTTACATGTGGATTTTTAGGATACCATCAGATCCAGATTGCCAAATAAGATCGCCACAAGACTACATTTGCAACATAATGGGGGTATTATCAGTATACAATGATTCCATTTGGATTAAAGAATGCTCCATCCATCTTTTCCTTGGTGGTGGTTGAAGCATTCAAGGATTTTTTGCATAAACTTTTAGAAGCATACTTTGATGATTGGGTTGTTTTTAACTTACTGAAGAATCATATTGAATGTCTAAGGCTAATGTTGGATAAATGAAGGAAGTGCCAAATTGCCTTGAACCTAAATAAATGAATTTTCTTTTCACCATTTGGAGTTTTGTTAGGACATATTGTATGTAATCAAGGATTGTCGGTAGATCCGTCCAAGATCGCCATTATAGTTGATCTACCCCCTCCTATGTCAATGAAACCGTTGTGCACTACGTTGGGACACACAGGCTACTATAGGAAGTTCATTAAGGGATATGATCAAATTACAGTGCCCATGGAGAAGCTGTTGAAGAAGGATTGTCAGTTTAGTTGGATAGAAGAATTCCAACAGAGCTTCGACACACTGAAATAGAAAATGGTTACTGCACGTATTTTGATTTTACCAGATTGGGCCAAGGAGTTTCATGTGCATGTCAATGCATCTTCCATTGCATTAGGATCTGTGTTAGCAAAACCTGGAGGAGGAAATATTGACCACCCATTAGTTTTTTCTAGTAGGAAGCTATCAAATGCTGAGATTAATTACACCACCATTGAGTGAGAAGGGTTAGCCATGGTGTATGCATTACAGAAATTCTGCCATTACTTGTTGAGAGGAAACTTTAAAATGTTTATTGATCACTTCGCACTGAAATACCTAGTCAACAACCCAGTGTTGGGGGGAAGGATATGCATATGGCTCTTGCTATTTCAAGAATATGATTTTGATATTATAGTAAAGGCAGGGAGAATGAACAAAGGTCCTGACCACTTGTCAAGGTTGGAACATGGTGAAGAGCCGACCAGTTTAGAGGATGCACTGTCGGATGCACATATATTGGCCATTAGAGATATCGATGACCACTTCGCAGAGATAGTCCATTTCCTGTCAATGGGAATGGCACCCAATGAGTATACAATTCCCTAGAAGAAACAACTAGTAGTGCATGTTGCGGACTTCTCACTTATAGTTGGAAATCTATACAAGATGGGACCTGATGAGATATTGAGAAGGTGTGTTATGGAGGAAGAACAACAACTGATCCCTGCATAATCTCAAGAAGGCTTCACAAGAAGACATTATGCAAGAGAAGAAACTATGCAGAAGGTTCTTAGAGCTAGCCTTTGGTGGCCTACCTTACACGAAGATTCTAAAGACTATTCCAGAGCCTGTGATGTATGCCAAACAGTTGGGAAACCATCCAAAAGAGATGAAATTCCATTGGCACCACAACTGACCCTAAAAGCATTTGATAAATGGGACATTAAATTCGTTGGACCTATAAACCCACCAGGAAATCATATAGGAGAAAGGTACATAATTACAGCAACAGATTACTTGACCAAATGGGTTGAAGCAAGAGCAATTAAGGACTGTAGCGCAACTACAACTGTGCGCTTCATATTTGATGGCATCATAACCAGGTTTGGATGCCCAAAGATCCTTATGAGTGTTCAAGGAACAAATTTCATCATTAAGACAGTTGAAGCCCTCACTGAAGAATTTTCAGTCCACCATTAGAAGAGCACATTGTACCATCCACAAGCAAATGGGATAGTTGAATCATTCAACAAGATTTTGGAAACAACAATAAAAAATATTTGTAGTGTTAACAGGGATGACTGGGATTTAAGAGTACCGGTAGTACTTTGGGCCTATAGAACCACTTGCAAAAAGTTAATAATGCAGACCCCCTTCAAGTTGGTTTATGGTCTCAAAGTTGTTGTTCCCATGGAATACTTGGTGCCAAGCTTAAGAATTGTTTCATTTATAGATATGGATGACATTGGAGTTGTTCAAGAGAGGCTTGCATAGTTGGTCAAATTAGAAGAAGATAGATTTGTTGCAGGATTCCATCAGCAGGTATAGAAGGGAAGAGAGAAGGCCTATCATGATAGGCACATCAAGAAGAAGGCATTCAAACTAGGGGATCTAGTATTGGTATATGAAAACAAGTTCATAAAACATCATGGGAAGTTTAGAACGCATTGGATAGGACCATATGAGGTCGCTCATGTTACAGAAGGAGGAGCTGCGCAGTTGAATACTTTAAAGGGAAAATGGAAGGAAGGATTAGTGAATGGGAGCCGACTGAAGTTGTACTATAACAGCCATCTGCCTCATAGCTCTCAGTAAAAGCATGAAGAAAAGGGTCTCAGTACTAGGTGCAGTTGAAACTGAGTACCAGACACAAAAAGGCCAGTCTACATAAGGGAAAAAGAGGAGGCATCGAGAAGAAAGTAGAGGTTGCATTGTGTAGTCTGGAATCGAAGTAAAACAGGAAGCTAAAACCTGAAGTGCCTTGGGACGAGTCATAGGTGAGTGTTGGGTGTCTTTTGGCCCTTAGTTCTGGAAGTACGTGAATATCAAGGAAGAAAAGGGAGAATGTGAACTTCGGGGAAGACACAATGACTGTTACTGGGTCGAAGTGAGTAAAAGAGAAGAAAAGATGGAATGAAGCCCGAGAAAGAAATTCGTTGATGAGGAGATTGAGGATGACAGATCAACAGGGAAGAAGGATTGTGGAAAACTTAGCAAGCAGAAAAAGCCACTGTTGGATGCTTTGGAGCACCGCGCAAGAAATAAGGAAAGACAAGTTGGCAAAGCTTTGAAAATATGGGTCAAGTTGACCTATGGTTTTAGACACCTAGGGTTTTCATATTTAGGGTTTTTGGACACCTAGGTTTTGGACTAAGGATGTCAATGAGCTATTGTAATGTATAAATAGATTTGTAAGGGACCTGGGATGGGTTTGTGTTATGATTATTGTTGTCGTCTTTGTCGTTGTGTGATCGAGTGAGTAGTAGTGTGTGAGAAAGAAGTGTTGAGTACGAGATCCTTCTAGTATTGTAAGATATTCAGTTGAGTGCAAAGATCAACCCTGCAACTGGGTGCACAGGGATGGGAGAGAAAGAGAGGAGAAGAAAGAAGACCTTCTAGCTAAGAGCACAAACAAGAACTGTATGCTTTACCTTAATATATTATAACACAGTTCTGTGGACGTATCCCTAGAGAGAGGTTGAACTGCATATATTTTTTGTTGTGTGTGATTGGTATTCTATCTCTGTCATTTATATACTATGAATGCACTACTTCGTTAGATTTGATAAGTAGATGTGTTGAATAGATCTAAGTTGATAAGTGATATATGAACACTGTTTTGTTCTTGTGTTATATCCACTTGATATTCCCTTTGGTTTTAGACATCTCTGTCCCGCAACCCCCTCATAACTTCTTCGAGTGAGATTGCATCTTCTTCGCAAGTGTTTCTCAGGGATGATTTTAGGGGCTAAATTTCGCTCATGGGCTAATTTTCCATGGTTTTTCCAAAAACAAGATTCGTTATTTTAAAAATGATTCACCCAAATTCTATAAGATAAAATTATTTTAACTTAAAAATCGCCAAAATTTTATAAAAACTATATAAAATACTTAGAAATTTGAATATTTTTTAAAAAATATCACCAAACATTTATAGTTGACATATGAAGGATTAGTAATATTCACCAAGGTTTCTACATTTAAAAATAAATTTCAATCCTTAAAATCATCCCTAGTGTTTCTCAAAGGGCCAGTAGTGAGGACTTGTTGGTGTGCTCTTGGAGTTGAACCCTAGGTCTGCCCCTGTGCCAACACTTCAAGTGGGTTGAAACCATCATAAACAAAAAGGAAGACTACGCAGGTAGAGGAGACACGCAAAAATATGAAGTATACCACGGAGGACCCATTCATCACCTTGACAGAGGATGATGTTGAGTTTGTGGCAGAAAAGGTCCAAGACAAGGAGGAAGAGGTGGTCTACATTGCAGAAGAACAAAGAGAGGAGGTCATGGCCAAACTCATAGAAGTCCATGAAAATCTAAAACAACTACAGATGCATGTAGTACCATAGGCCACAATGAAACAACATGAAAAGACACAATGGCCCCCTGTGCAAAAATAAGTAGATGAGACAGTTCATCTAGTAGTGCAAGGTCAGGATACATTCACAGTCACATGGAAAATGGTCAGAATAGATCAAGAGACTACATAGAAACCCATGGGGGAAATTGACCATTTTGAGTTATTCATGGCACAGATACCCATCAAGGCACTATATGGACTCCAATATAGTATAATGCAATAAGTACAATCCATATCTCCCGTGGATGCCACTAACTTGGAGGTGGGTAGGGGAGTCACAAAAATGTTATAGGTCACCTACAACCAATTGACCTCGGAGAAAGAGGAGGAAAAGGAACATGCTGACAAGCTAGAGAAGGGGCTAACAATGATATACGACTGCATTCTGGATAGCGCGCAAGAACCATAAAGGAGTGCAGAGGAAAAGATAAAAATCATTTCACAAAAGATTGAAGGATATAGGTAGGAAATTGAGGAGATGAAAGAAAAAAATAATCCTATGACTCCTCTTGAGGTTCAAGAGAAAATAGAACAAAAATATGCACTCCATATAGCAGAGATGGCAAGGGAAGCAAGGGAAGTTGCAGAACTGTTCGACAAAACTGCGTAGATTTGGACCATTTTGGAAGAGGATGAAAAGGTCCAACAATTGGACCAACAAGAGGAGAAAACCAACGCTTCTATACAGGAGTTGAAGTAGTGGCAGAAAACCATGAGAATTACCGAGTGCCTGAATGGAAACTAGGAAATGAAGACTTTGCAGATAGATTTAAAGACATCATATATGAATAAGCAAGAAAGACAAGCCGAGTTGGAGCCCCTCCAGGAAAAAGTAGCACAGATGATTGTGCAGCTAGAGGAAGAGAAGAAAATCATGGCATAGGCACACTCAAAGAGTGCAACATTAATACAAGAATAGATAATAATGAATATAATCGAGGAGCTAAGAGACAAAGCTGCACATGTGAAGGAAAAATGAAAGGAACTAGCAAAGAAGTTCCATAACTTGGAAAAGGCTATACAGAGAGTGTGCACCACCTCAGTGGCTCGAGACGATCCACATGTCAATGTTGGGGGCCTTTTAGGTGCAAGTCTGTTTTGGGAAGGAAGTATGTTTTGGGCATAGGCCTATTTTTGGGAGAAATATCTATTTTGGGAAAGACCTATTTTTGAATAGAAATACCTAATTTTGGAGCAGGCACAACAGGTGGTAGGAAAGAAGCATGCAAGAAAACAAGGAAAATGACCATGTAGGAGGAAAAGCAACATGGTGTGTAGGTAGACAGGCCTAACCATGATAGCGTTAGAGTTTTTAACAAAGATTGTAATGGCTATAATCCTATAAAGTAGTATAAATTAGGACCTAGGAGGTCTAGGAAAAAGGTTCAATAGGTTCAAGATTTCAGTCGATAATTGTAAGAAAGTTTGTTATGATTCTTGTAGTAGTGTTGAAAAAGTTAGTTCTTGAGGTTTGGGTCAGAGGATGAGGAGCCTAGTGTGTTCTAGTCAACCTCACAGAGGGTACTTACCCTCATTTTGATTGTATTACTGAATATGTAATGCGCGCAACGCAATATTTTGCAGCTAAATAAATACAATAGAAGAGAAGCCGGATCTTTGTGGACGTATCCCTAGGAGGGGGTGAAACATGGTAAACCTTGTGTTCTATGTGATTGTTAATTAATTCTTTAATTTTCTATTGATAATTAGCTTAAGAATTAATGGTTAAAGTAGTTATATCATCATGCATGCATAGGTTTAAGGATGAATGAATAATATAAGTAGATGAATGATTAACAAGGATAATGCATAAGGGAAAAAGATACCAACCACAGTCCCCACTCATTCCTATACTGCAAACATTTGAGTACTGTAGTCCCCCATAAAATGTATCTTGGGTGAGACTGCATTGTGCACACTGTGCTTAGTAGTGCCTTCTGGTTTACTAGGAAGACTGATAGTTTTGAGGGATTTGTGGAAACCTATTTGAGATCGGAACCTCGTGTTCAGGGGTCCTATATCCCTTTAACTCAACAACGGGAACCAAACCCACCATTGATGCCTAATTAGACTCTGAAAAGTTTAGAAGTGGAATGGTTCTCCATATCTTGCGATCCAACCAATTAATCGATGGACTTTACGTAGTGATTCACGGGATATCTTATCGTGAAGCTTCTCCTTTAGTTTGAACGTTTTCTTTTTGTATTTTCTCTTATAAGTGGGTCTGATAAAAGATAGGTGCTGGCATAAACTAGTTGGGTAAAGGAAAAAGGAGGAAAACTTAACTACTGAAGAAGGCTGAGCTCAGGATAACCCTTGTGCTCAAGCATGTAGAAAAATATTTTCACACCTGCGACAAGCCTATTACTAATACATCAACTTGTTGGTATTTCAATTATTAACTGAGATACAATTATTGGAAGAAAACATGCATGCAATAAAATGATGGAAAGAAAAATAGTTTCCTTAGCTTGAATCACTAATCACACATTAACACAATGATTGGTTTCCCATCATTAGAAACAAGAATTATAAAAAATATTGAATTAGCTAACTTATCAATAGATTAAAAAACTCTTACTCATTACAACATCCATTCATGAGACAAAATCGAAAGTAATTCCTCCTTAGATCCAATCACACATGTCTTTGATGAAAATAGAAGTTTATCTCTAGTCCTAAAAATGACTTCTCAATGAAGATAGTTTAGAAGTAGTTCTTTACAAATCCAAAAATTAGGGTATTTTCCAAAACCATCAACCTTTCTAACTTACAAAAGATGCTTATTTATCACAGATGTGGAGACCCTCGACCAATGTGGAACTGAGGCTTATCTCTACACATCGGTTGTAAAACATCTTATTAACTTAACTAAAACTCACTACTGGAGTATGTTAATGAATACTCCAAACTTGACTTATCATTTTGGATGAATTATCATTTCTGAAGGAGACTGATCCATTTTTTTTTCTTCGTAATGTAAGAAATTTGTTTTTATCACCTGTCATGTGTTTTGAACATCCACTGTCAACATACCAACCATGTTTCTTCTGCTTAGCTTGTAGAGAAACTGTGCATTCTTCATTGTTATATTGATCTTTCTTTCTTTCTTTCTTTCTTTCTGTGGCTGTTGTTATTCTATTGAGGTTCTTTAGGAGGGTCTGTCATTCTACAATCCTTGGCCATGTGTCCAAAATTGTTACATTTGTAACATTCCACTTCAGTGCTCAAAGATTCAAACCTGTTGTAACTTCTTCTTTGTGTTTCACTAGGTCTTGTTGAATAATCTCTTTGTGTATAACTCTCAAAGTTGTTATTGTTCTTGTTGTTAGCTCTGCAATTCACAGCTTTATGTCCAAAATTATTACATGCATAACATAAACCAAAAAATATAGTTTGATACCTGGGAGTTGAAGATCTTCTGAAAGGAGGTGCTCTTATGAATCCTTCTTCTTCTTGAGGCCTATTTGTCTGTTGTTGATTCCGAAATCTGAATCTTCTTGGTGGAGGAGTGTCCCTGTAATCTTCCTTGTATATCTTCCTATCCTCTTTGATTGTTTCT
>JZKD02S1813592.1:1179508-1195830 GCA_000966675.3 Picea glauca
GGGAGTTCAGAGGAGGGGCAAGATAAGTCTGCGCTGGACCAATTCCATAGGTGCAGATTTTCCAAGATGCTACATTGGCATTGTTGCCAGCATTGCTGCCACGGGAGAGAGAGATTTCTGAAAAGTCTTCTATTCCTCTCTCTCCATGTTTTCCAGAGGAAAAATCCTGGTAGAAGTTTCCATATGTGATTGAGGAAGGGAGAATGGAAAGCCATATCTCTCCAGTTCACAAGTGTTTCGAGGATGCTATCCCTGAGGCGGTCCAAGGTGCGCATAATGAGTGCCGCTTGGTCCCAAATTTGGGCTGTGTAAGGGCAGGTGTTAAGGAGATGATTCATAGTTTCTTCTACCTCTCCACAAAGAATACAGATAGAGGGTCCTACAAATCCTATTTTTAGGAGGTTGTCCCAGGTTAGGATGCTTGAATGAGAGACCAACCAAAGGAAAAGAGTGATCTTCGGCGAATGCTTGAGATTCCAAATTTTTTGCCAAACTTTCGAAGCTGGGAGGGGGTCTGATTGTGGTTTAATTTGGTAGGCTTCCCGCGTGTTGAAGGAGCCCTGTGCCCCGTATCCCCATCGGAGAATATATTCTCCTTCAATTATAGGAATTTTTCGTTTGGCTAGCTCTTCTTGCAAAGGTGCCAGATCGACATGTAGCTCTAGGTCCATGTGTTCCCTCTCCACATGCCAGCGGCACCAGGTGTCCTCTGTGGGATTGTTCTTCCAGTAGTCTGCTACCTTTGTCAGGCCTACCCGTGTCGCTTGGGTGTAGATGTCACGTGCCCAATCCTCAGCTCCCAGAGCGGGCCATTGGTGCCAGGAATCCTACCAGAAGAGGGTTGTTTCCCCATTACCTAATTCCCAGAAAGCATGCTGAGTAACCATATGTCTATTCTGCTTTGCTGCTGTCCATATCAGGGAGCCCAGGTTATCCCCGTCCCAATGGATGAGGCTCTTCTTTGCCATGTTTGGTGCGTATTTCTTTCTCCAAAGTCTAGCCCAAAGTTCTTTGTGGTTTTTCAGTCAGCGCCACCAAATTTTGGCATTGAGAACCTTGTTCATTATAACTGGATCTCTTAATCCTAGCCCTCCTTGCTCTTTGGGCTTACAGAGCTTATCCCAGCTGACAAGCGCTATCTTCTTCTCTTTGGTGAGGCCTTGCCATAGGAAATTCCTTTGCAGGCTTTTGATGGTTGTAAGAACGAACTTTGGGGCCGCCAACGCAGAAAAGGCGTAGATCGGGAGGGCTTGAAGGATGGCTTTGAGAAGAATGAGACGACTGGGGAGATTTAAGGCTCTAAAGGTCCAAGAGGAAATCCTTTTGGAAAAAGAAGATAAGAGGAATTCCGAAGAGCGTTGTCAATCAGGGGAATGCCAAGGTATTTGGACGGAAGGGAGCTTCTGTTGAAACCAAGGATAGCCGAGATGTGGCACTGGATCTGAGGGGGCATATTAAAAAAGAATATTTGGGACTTATCCTTGTTGTAGTCTAGTCCTGAGGCCTCCAAGAAGGTTTGGAGGATCGCCTGGAGAGAGTTGGCTTCTCAGATAGTGGGGCTTCCCATTAAGAGGGTGTCGTCTACAAACTGGCTATGAGAGATAGGGGGAGAGATACAGTACAGGGGTAAACTTGTCAGAAGGTTGTTTTCCAGGGCTGCATGGATAGAACGGTTGAGACCTTCGGCCATGATTATGAAAAGAAAGGGGGATAGGGGGTCTCCCTATCTAATCCCTCTTGAAGGGGAGAATGGTTTCGAGGGGACACCATTGATGAGAAGAGAGAAGAAAGCCGAGGAGGTAAGATTAAGGATCCAAGTGACCCAGTTTTGATCAAATCCAAACGATAGAAGCATGGCACACATATACTCCCAACTGAGCTTATCAAAAGCCTTAGAGAGATCTAATTTGAGAAGCATACCTGGGGTCTTGGTTCTCTACAGGGAGTGGATTACTTCATGCGCTAAGATGACGCTGTCCATGATTTGTCTGCCCTCGACATAGCTGGATTGCTCTGGAGATATGATTGCTGGTAAGATCGGCTTGAGCCTTCGAGCTATTACTTTTGTAAGGATTTTATAGATGACATTACAGAGAGCTATGGGTCTATACTGCTTGGGCCAATGTGCTTGTCCTTCTTTGGGGACTAAGGTGAGAAAAGTTGCATTCAGAGCTTGGAGTACCTTTCCAGTGGCCCTCAACTCTTCCAATATCTCCCATACCTCTGTCCTGATCATCGGCCAACAATAGTGAAAAAAGTCATTGGTGAAGCCATCCGGTCCAGGAGCCTTACACTTGGGGGTGTCCTGAAGCGCCTGATCTACTTCTTCAATTGTGAAGGGTCGGAGAAGGGCCGCGTTTTTCTCCTGGGTTACGAGGGAGGGAACATGCCTCATGATTTTTTGAATAGCCTCCTGTCTATCTTGGATGGGTTCTATAAGGAGGTCTTGAAAGTACTTGATTAAAGTTTTTTCCATATCAGCATGGGAGTGGATGATTTCCCCTTCATCCGAGATAAGATGCGTGATCTTGTTAGAATTCCTTCTCTGGATTGCAGTGCGATGAAAGAACTTGGTGTTGCGTTCCCCTTCCTTGAGCCATAGAATACGCAACTTATGTTTCCATAAGATCTCTTCCTGTTTCTTCCTATATTCCATCTGCTGGTTCACTCTCATTTCCCGATCTTTTAGCTCATACGTTAGCCCTTACTCCCTGATCAGTTGCTGAATCTTGTCCATCTGCTCTGACAACTCTTTTTGGGAGTCGAAGATGCTGCCAAAGGTATGTTTGTTCCAGAGTTTAAGTGTTTGCTTCAGATTCTTTAGCTTTTGCTGGAATCTGTACATTTTGGAACCATAGGGGATCTCCGCCTGTCTCCACCAATCTTGAATATTTGTTTGGAAATCAGGGTGATCTAGCCAGAACTGTTCAAACTGAAAGGGTTTCTTTCCAGGTGTGGCTGGGACATCCACCCAAAGTTGAATGGGCCAGTGATCTGAACCAGAGAGGTTCAGGATAGTGGATTCCATTGCCACCCCGTCCAGCATGAGTGATTCCGAAATGAGGAAGCAGTCCAGTTTGCAGGTAATTTGATGTACTCCTATCCTTCTATTCGTCCAAGTGTAGAGGCCATTGCTAGCCTCCAGATTGATGAGATGAAGCTCCTCTATTAGGATGTTGAAGTCACAGGAGTCTCGATCCAACCGCCTTGATCCGCCTTTTTTTTCCATCAGGGTGCGAATGATATTAAAATCCCCACCGATAATCCATCTATTGCGCTGTGTGAGACTGGAGATGTAACACAGGCTTCTGAGAAAAGCCTGTTTATCCCTTGGGTTAGCTGGACCGTAGACACAGTTCAAATGCCCGGGTCAATTTGAGTCGATAAGCCTATACTCTGCTGTGATGGACCATTTGGTAGCGCAGAAGTTTTCCATCAGCACAACGTTGGTGTTCCAGAGGATAGCCAGTCCTCCAGCCATTCTTGTGGCATCGACAGAGGCTAATCCTCCTTGTTTCCATCAGTAGGGGAGTATCATGTCCATATACTCTAAGGTACATTTCGTTTCCTGTAATAAAACAATATCCGGTGTTTCCACTAAGATCAGTTCTCGTAGCATCTTTTGCTTGCTATGACCATTGAGACCTCTAATATTCCAGGATATAATCTTCATGATGATGGGGGGGTGGGGAGAGGAGGGAAACTATCCGAGATCAGGTGGATCTGCCCTGAGTTCACCATGAAGTTCCCTATTTCTTGTATCAACTTGCTTGTAGATTTCCTCCCTCTTTTCTTTTCATCTTTCTGAGCTTTACTTGGGTTTTTAGATTGACTGCCTTGGATTCCCAGGGCTTTGCTAGATCGAGCTGAAGACCCTGCGGATGAGTTGAGGAATACTTTGTGCACCTTCCTCAGTTGATCCCTAGGTATGGTGTAGAGCTTCTGGTGTCGGTAGGCATGCTCAAGGTGGTCCAGATCCACCCCGGCAAGATCTTGCTCCTCTAATTGCATTTCCTCGTCCCCATCTTCTATCTCCTGCAAATCTAGCTGCTCCTGAGCCAGGCCCAGGGAACGGGGAGCTGGTGCCTTACTTTGTGGGGATGGGTCAATACTTTGGCTCTCGGTCTGGGGTTCATTGTGCAGGGAGGGTGCATGTGGATTTGCGGGGGTTAAGGGGTTTTTGGGTTGATCTTGTAAAATAGCAAACTTATTGCTGGTAGAGGGATCTTTACTTACTTGATTTGTTTGTTTTCTGTTCCCCTGGTACATTCTTTCTACTGGTTGTACGAAACCCTCCTTGTCTTTGTCGTTGTCTGGGTTTCCTTCCTTGTGAGCCGTATTGAGAGGGCATTCTCTAAAGAGATGACCATGTTCATGGCATTTCCTGCATCGAAAATGAATGTGTTCATAGTCAATGGTTTGAGACCAGTCCTCGTCGTGGTACTCTAGCATGATGGATCCTGGGAGCGGCTTAGCTATGTTCAGGTAAACACAGATTCATGCATATGATGTGTATCTCCACTGCTTGGTGGCTTCCGAGGACTTCACGTAGATTCCAATGGTGTTGCCGATGCCTGCCAGGACCTATTCCAGCCAAAATTCCTAGGGGAGAGAATACAGCCTAATCCATACCGGCGCATGGGCAAAGTCTTCCTTTTCAGGGCTGAACTTTTCTGTCCAGAATCTCAAGAAAAGGCCAGCTGAGTTGTAGAAATATGGCCCTCCATCAAAGATGTGATTGCGATCTTCCAGGTTGTGGAATATGATAGTGAAGAATCCTTTGGAACCCAGCTGTAGGTCATAATGACCCCTTGGCTTCCACCAATACTGTATCCATTTGATCAGATCCCGCTTAGAGGACTAGAGCCCTAAAAACTTTCCTACCAAGGCATTGTCTCGCATGTATTGTTTCTGCTCCTCTATGCGCGGTGAGATTACGACATATTTTGGGGCCTGAGGTGCCTGTGGAATGCACTTTCCCGGAGTCCAAGGGGCCGAGGCTTTTGCAAGTACCGCCTCCTTGTCGGGATCAATATCCATTTCCCGATCCTTAAAGGTCCCCTCTGGTAGAAGCACCGCTCGCATGTCAGGAGGCATCTCAAACATCGGCCTCTTCGTTCCCGCTGTGGCATTCTCATTGGCAATGACTTGACTATAGGAGACGCCAGTCGGTGCCCCCTCCCTGTGATTCGGGAGCCCCTGCGGGGCAGCCATCGGTTGGACGCAGTTCGTGGCGGCTAAGGGTTCTGAAACCCTAGTTGCAGAGTGATTTCTATATCAACAATACTGTAATATTCTTATACTGTTTAGTTATTATTCATAAGAAGTTGCAATTTTTATTGTGTTGAAGTTTGACAAGTGATAGGGGTGTTACCCCGTGCTACTCTTTCCAGAGAGAACACTAGTCCTTATTATTTTGTCTATTTATTTCTTGAACATATACATACTAAGGACGTTTGGAGATGTTTGAAATGAATGAAGTGCCCTCTTGAGATAAAGGGTAAGGCTTAGAGCTTTGGTAAATGTAAGAAAATAATCATTGATCAGGTGTATTTTCTCCATCATGGAAAACATACAAATCTGCTAATTCATAATTAATGGTAACTTTCAATGCATTTATGGAATCCATAAAGAAGTAATAAGCCAATCTTTTGATTTAAAAAAACATTCAATTAATGACAAAAGTTCACATCCTGAACATTTTACCAGCCTGTGTCCTACAAGCCTTTGTAGATTTTGACTGCTACACATTTCTAATTGGTGAAAAATAGGATGTTTTTGTTCTCATTTTCATTTTTCTCATACTCCAAAACTTCCGCCATCTTCAAACTATCTATCTAGTTTCTCAAATAGAGAAGCGTAGTTTCATTAAAAGTACAATACCATGCCTTCAGTCCATCCCAAACTTCTTGAGAGGTCTCTCCATCTTGCAAAAATTGGAATGATGTGATCTAATACTGATATCCCAATGATTACATAGCTTCCCCATCTCTCTTATGATAGGATTCTTGTTTATCCATTCATACATTATAAAATTTGGAATGACAGAATACATTAATTATGTGATAATGTGCACAACAAATGATTCTCTAGCACCAACAACCAAAGTTGTTTGGGAGCCTTGTGCATATAGCACAGACCCCAACAACAATATCAGTCTAGATAAAAAACCACCAGAATGAAACTTCTTCATCTAGGCCTACTAATGAAGGAAGTTGATTAATGAATAATCTAAGTATTGCCTTATTTTTGTGTTATGACATGCTTTCTGTTCATTTTGGTTCTTATCATATTGCCCCTATTTTCAAAGATCCCTTACCCATTCAAATTGCCAAGAAAGATAAAGGAAAAGGCAAGGATAAGCTGATTTCTACAGAGGAAAGAGAAGAACAATTTGTTGAACTTGCAAGACATCACAGTTGTCTAAGGATGTTCTCCCATAATGATATTGATTTCAATGAACATCACAGTTGTCTTAGGGTGTTCTCTCATAAATTATTTTAGTTTCTTTTGTCACATGCTAAATGTCCAAATGTAAAGCATTTGCTACCTCTATATATTCAAAGTCAATTTGACATGTGAGTCACCATTTTAGTCTATGATAATGATAAATGATACCACTAGCCCAATGCCAAAGTGTATATCTCACATACTAATGATAGCAATGAAATCACATTCACAAAATTGAATGTCAAACAAATAGTTATAAGGTCGTTATCAGCTAAGTTCACATGTGAACAACTTCAGGGGTTTCATCCTTTTGCTGGAAGTAATGAGAAACAATGCCATGGAAAACTACAAAATTTCATTCCAAATTTTATAAAAACGATTCTTGATTTATAATTATCTGTCTGTGAGAAGTGGCCCTGTAAACTTGTATTTATGAAGTCAAAACAACATTGCCTTTCTCCCACCCTTGGAGCATATTAATTCTCTCTCAAATAATGTTGACTTCATTGGTAATTAGAAACAATGCCCAAGTGCCAAAATCTATATAATAGTTCTTTGACTTATCATTGCCTTAAAGAAGAACAAACTTTACCTTTCAATGAGGTTGTTAACTTCATTGGTAATGTTGACCCATTTTCAAGTATTTTCTTTTGCTATCAAATTGAACAAGTTGGCCATGTCTTTCTTTCTATGGTTACTTGTTATGTTGAAATAATGTACATTAGAACTAAGTTTTTTCATGTTTTTCATCTACATGCATTTCATTTCTATTATGGATAGAACAAAATGATCTTGAAGCCTTCACATTGAGTAGAAGTGAGAAAACATCATTCTAACTTGTTCTACTAACTAATGCATTTAGTTTTCTTCATCTAAGAACGCTTTTAAATACACAAGTTTTGAGCTATATGAAAATTTCTATCTATTGTAGAAAAAATATGAGTTAAAAGGATTCTAGAAACACTTTGAAGATGCCAGCAGTATGTTAAGGGAAAGATGCTCTGATAAAGAAAAGGTGTATCTTGGCTACTATTTTCAAGAACATTACTTTACATTAGATACCATTACCCAAACCCACTGATAAGTATTTTGATTTTGTTTCCTATTCCTTAGATATGCTTATTCCATTTAGATATGGGTCCTAAGACCCATCGATAAAATTTGTGATTTTATTTCCACTAATAGACCATAGAATTAAGGATGCAGAGATGGCATGGTCTTCTAATTGGAGTTTTCTCCAGACATTTATTACTATCCTTTACATTATATTGTTGTTGATATGTTTGAATCTCTGTTAGAAGTACACCTAGGAAGAGAAACAAATATAATGTATATTTCAATTGCATGTTAGTTTCACCATTGGAAAAGAAGAATTTGTTGCTTCAAGATGTTGTGCAATGAATTTTTCATTCTCAAAGGGTGCAGGGTCAACTTTACATATTTCCAGGTATATCTATAGATGATTTTTTTTATTGAACATGACATTTATTACATAGCCAAAATAATTTTTCATATCATATGGACCTATTCAATGGAAGCAAAGGAGAGAGGTGTTCACTAATACATAAGCATCATAGTACTATTTGATTGTTCTTATTACAACATGGCAACCTTTGTAAAATATGTTGATCTTCTATCCCCTTCAAAATAAAATAGAGAAACTATCAATGACAGTTAACTGGTTCTTCTTGTTATCCAAAGCCATTTTTTTAGGGATAAAATGATGGTTATGCATTGCTGCCAATATATAACTACAAACCACTAGATAAATAAATTATAAAGTATTAACACCAGTTATTACATATCCTTTTAAATCCAGAGTTGAATTTGTGCCCAACCTTTTTAGGATTCTTTATCCATACACAATGCTCCTTGATTCTTTATGCATACATGATCGTCTTAGGATCCATTTTGTTGATTGTTTCTCATGGGAAGATGAATCCCTAGATGGATCGTGCCTTGTTGTAACCTATGAAGAACTGCACAATAAATATCAAGAAATACTCCAAATAACAAATGAAGGACAAAAATTATAATTATTTCTAAACTCGAAAAGGATTCTAAAATATTCTTTTGATGACAAATATAGTTTGTACAATCTATTGTTCTGTGTTTCTAGTTTTCAATCTTAACAGTATAATGTGCAATATTATTTTGTTCATGCATGTTATAGATCTCTATATATTTTTGAAAAATTGTCTTGACAAGCCCCTGAATACTATTTAGAAGTCTGCTACTCCCTTTGATTTGTAGTTACCCCTGCTCTTGCAGGCATATCTCTTGTAATGATCTAGGATTTTCATGTGCTCTTGTTAGAATTTTCGGATCATGGTAAAAAAATCTACACTCAAACATACAAGCCCTAACAACCTAGGAAACTGAAAATGTAAACACTGGTCAAAACAATATATTATGAATACTAGTTCCACAAACACATCACTCTGATAAAATATGAACTCTCAATCGCATTTGCTTCTATTAACTATAATAAATACATGCAGTGACTCAAAACTAGAATCAATCCACCACACACTCTGCCTTTCTTTTATAGGACAATATGTCTAGTTTTTTTACAACAATAGAACCATCTTTGTGGACCACCTTCTAACCCTAGCTTATTAAAACAAAGTGCCCAGCCAACATGAAGGGCTTCCTAAAATAGAAAATCCTAAATCTCTCTAGAGGAGCACACCAAAATTGCATGAGAGGAACCCTTAAATGGAGTTCCCAACATGGAGAAGATAGATTACATAAATACATGTGTCCTCTAGCCTAGAAAAAGAGCCCCATCTAATCTTGGAAGAAATCTCTCAAGTGATTTTCCAAATTCGGAAAATTATGCTAAAAATAAAACAACTCTAATTCTTAATTGTTCTAAATTGAACTATGAACAACACTTTCTAAGCAAAAATCACGTTCATTAAAGCAAATAGCAAGAACCAGAAATAGCCCAACACCCTCTGCCACTGTCACATAACTTCCCTGCACCCTCTATGAATGTCACATGACTGTCGAGTGCACTCTACCACTATCGCATAATTGTTGTATGCTTCCAAGAGGCTTCCTCGTCTGTGCCATCATACATTGTTGCAATATGATCAATGCAGGCATTCTTGAGTGCATTAGGTTGTGGGGAGATACCTTTTAAGAAACCAAGTAGCACTAACATTTTGGTCTTTAGACCTCAGTCATAGGGTTTGCCACATTTGAAGGTTGAAGTTCAAATTTCTTCAAATTTCAAAGTCTGCTTTAAATTCGCCTAGGATATTTTTTTAAAACCATAACGGGGGAATTTTATATTGATCAAAGCTCTAGTAGTTCCAGTAGAAAATTTACATCACAGTTATGTTTCAATGTTTTTGAGAAAAAAACAGTGCCAACGACATAGTAACATACCTATTACAAATCATATCTATATCTTTAGAAAATATTTCCTAGTATTTCGTATAATGATCCCAAGCATGGCCAAGATCATCATGGATTTGGTGTCTTTTAAAACTTTTTCCGGTTGGGGTATTTCGTCAAACACTTTGTTGATCTATTCATTTACATGTGTTTACTTGTTGAATGGCCTTTTAATTTTGGCCTTAGGTTTTAATGATGTGTTTATATGTGTTTTTCAACAAATAGCAAGAAGATACAATCATGGAACATACCTCAACCATATGCAATATGATATACAAGACAAAACATCTCAAATATGATTTTATTCATGAAATATAGGAACTTGCTACAATGAAGATGTCGATCTGGAATACTCAACAGATGGCTCCAAGATAGAAGTATGAGCTTCTACAAAAAGATCCCGACAATAAAAAAATAAGCCTCCAAAGGTTGGATAAGAGATGAAGACCAATACCAAGGTAGATCTGGCCCTATGAAGTGTAGAAGCCTTAACTGAATGTTGCCACGTCCTATTGCAATGCTGAAGCTCCTCAATAATTTGACCCAACTGTCAAGGATCTCTAATCACCTCAAGAAATATGCCAAATAGTAGATCGGGTGATGGAAAGAACAACCTAGGTGCTCAAATGTCCAAGATCCTCCTCAAACCCTAGGGATCTGACTCTCCTAAAGGAATGGTACACCCCTTTGGATGCCTAAAACCCTAGATAAATTGGCCTCTCTCCTAGAGCCCTGGATCCACTAGAATAATATATCGAGCCATGGAAATGAAAACCCAAGTGCTCAACTTGCCAAAATACCTGCTAGACCATTGGATCTAGCTAGCCTCCAAATAATGGTGCACCCTCCTCTTGGGAAATCGTCCCACTCTCAATACAAATAAACTTGTCACTGAAATGCCTCCGGAAACCACCAAGAATGATGCTAATACACCTGCAAGGAAAACCCAATACCTGGAATCCTAAAAATCACTTCTCCTTAGCTAGGACGAATCCTCCCTCAATGGATGGTGTGCCCCTCTTGCTAGAAACCCTAGATGGTGTGCCCTCTCTCTCTTGACCCTTGCAACTGATGTAGAATCCTCCCGCAACTGAGTAGATATGGAACTAGAATGGTGTGGGAGAGTATTACATCTCCAAGACCAAGCTTGGGACAAGCTAGGTGGAATATTTCACCACTGAATCGTCCTCTAGGGTTTGTTAAATCAAAACCCTCAAAACCCCCAATGTTGGGCTCACTAGCTAAAAGCCATATATCAAAATATGATCATACCTAAATGAATGAGTAGAGGCCCTTTCCTTTCCTTTATAATTTTTTCTCTCCTTGTCCCTCCAAAGTGGATTTAATTTTATTAATATTTAATTAATTAAATTACTTTAATTAATTAATTAACCTTTTTACCTCTAAAAAACACGTTATCTCTCCTTGTGGCTTCCCTGGCCACTGAAAGTCACTTCTCACTATCCCATCCTGTAAGGTTTCTCTTCCTGATTCCAATGATCTATTTCACTGAGAGGTTCCTCCAAGTAATGTTCCCAAAATGACCTCTTCAGTGAACTTAATTAACTTATAGGCCAAAATAGTCAAAATCATGGAAATCGTCGGAATGCAACGGAACCAAAGCCAACCTATGTGGAATGGCTCATAATGATGAAATATGATGATTAATGCAAGTTGGATCCAAAAATTCCTCTCAATTACCCTTGTACTTACTATAAAATTCAGCTGGCTACTCTAGTCATCATAAACCTCTACACTGTGATGATGTCCCAAAGTGGGGACATTACAGTCCTCCCTGCTAGAAAATTGCTTGTCCTTAAGAAATAACCAAATTCCATTCAAATAAAATACCAGGATCCCATGTACACCTATGGGATACACAGTAGAACCCATCCAAGGATGAGCACTCATACACTCTACCCCCTGGGTCCCATGTCAAGTCATGAACTGCTAGCCCCTGGGAAGTATAACCCTAAAATATACCAACTCTAGGAGTCTCCTGCATAAGACACATGGCCTCATCTCGGAATGAATCCATCCTCCAAGTCTCTACCAAGATCCATACAGCCTCCAACAATTGCTCATGATGATTCCCAAATGAGGTGTTGTAAGACCTCTATGTGACACCTGCAAGAGATGCGCTCCTCTCAACACTGAAGCTCAATGGAAAGTTAAAATAACTTTTCCTTGCAATGGTCCAGTCTCCCCTGTCATTCAGTGAAATGCTCAATCCTGTAATCCGTAGATCCCATGCTAACCTCAGTCGAATATCACCCTACCGGCCCTGCACTACTTTGACCATGACTACCTACCCCCTGTATACATCCTAAATCCTCCTTTCCTGGGTCCTCCAGCTAAAATACATGTGACCGTTGGACCTACTGTCCAGAAACTATATCAGTAAAGACAACTCTCTAGAACAAGTACTTGTCCAAACATCTCCATGCCCTATCATGATGATCAAGAGCGAGAAAATGTCTTGCCCAATAGGAAAAGTACCTGCAGGCCCACTCCAAACCAACCCAAGGTGGAGTGTGTGGATCTTTGGCGTAACCTGGGTTGTCATGTAGTGAAACATCCTACTAACTAAGTGAACTCTCGGATCCCATGGAAAACATGGAAGTTTATCACTTCCAATCTCTGCTAGTTTCTCCTGTGTTGGGTTGATCACTGTCGGAAGCCCTATGTGCTCATTTGTCGTCACCTGGTCTATGATGCTCACCATCACACACCAAGTCTCAACTAGTTTCCTATGATGATCCATCTATATCTGACTAGATTCCATAAAGATACTCATGTCAGGTGGCCTCACCCTAAGTACTCCCCATTCCCTCTGCCACTGTCTATTTCTCCTCATGCTACTATCCATGATAAAAGTGTCGGGAAAAGGTAACAGAGACGTCTGTAGTTGACTATAGGGATGAAAAATAAGACCTACCTTGGTCCATCCCAAGGACTCGACCAAGATCACTTCTACCTATACCCCTGATAATTGCTTGCATGTAGCCATCACAAAGCCCCAACCATCAGGTACAACCAAAACTAGCTCCTCCAACTGTTGGTATACCAATATCCATCTCCCATCACCCATGCAACTGATTAAATGGTGAAGGTGAGATCTCATAACCACATGTTGTTGCAAAGGAGTGGCATCTACATGCTCTCCTAAGTTTGTCTCCTCCCTACAAGGAAGTACACCCCTCTAAATTCCACCATACATCTCGGCATGTACCTGTGAGCTATCACTCATCACTGTATTCTACGGCATACTCATGTCATCTCCCGTAGACTCATGCTGCATCATATATCTTGGGCATACTATTGGATCACCCTCTACATGGAGGTCAACCTCTCTCAGAACACAAGTGGAAGTGTCCTCCATCAACGGGTGCTCCTCTGCTAGATCACCAACATCCTCTATCAATGTGAGTGACTGATACATATGAGTGTCCACTAAGATAGATGAAGTGGATCTCTAACGAATCTCCTCAAGAGACTCATCTGATCTAGGTCCTGATTCTTGAATGGATGTTTGTGTGCCTCTCAAGAATCCTTGAGTGCTCTCCAACTCCTGAGTGAGTCGGTCCATATCCAAATCCTTCTCCCTTAGAGCCTCATGATACATCTCACCAATCCTCAATAGGTAGTCCCTGTCAGTCAACAACTGTTGGTAATCGGTCCTCATCATAGATACTCTCTCCTTGAGAGTATGAAAATCATCCATGGCAATCCCCTCATCTAAACTACCATGTGCCACTGATGCTATCCAGTCGTAATATTCCATCACTGCATGCATGTCATCAATATGTCTAGTGGATGCCATGATCATAGCCTCAATAACTCTCAATTGTGTTGCTAAGTGGTGTGACTCCTGATCATGGTCATGTTGAGGTGCCATCTTCGACCCCTCACTGCTAGTGTCAACTCTGGAGTCCCCAAAGACACTCTCTATATAAAATAACGTGTTGAACTGCCCATTGTCTACTGTGTTGATGGGTACTCCTATATGCCACTACACCCCATCACTAGATGCTATCTCCCTCTGAATCACACTGTATCTTGTATGGGCAGCCATATCCTCCTATGCACTCAACCTGCTACTATCATCTGCACATGGATCCCATGTATCTAGACACGTGCTATGGTCATCCTAACTGATAAAGAGTGCATCCTCATCAATGCAGGTCGATCCTGGAAGTAAGTGATCCATCAACCTGTCAGCATCCACAATCTTCTGAACTAATGGAGCCTCCAAAATATGTGACTCAATCTCCTCATGTTGACCTATAAGTGTAGGATCAACTACCTGCATGTCTTCTATCTCCTTATAGATATGCGGATCCATGTGCCCATGGTGTGCATCCCTCACACAAGGTCACAACCACCATAGGAGGTTGGTCATCTGTAGGTGCTAACATGTGTGAATCCTCACTAGTGTCACCACTCTACTGAGCTGTAAGGTTATAAATGGTATGTGATATGTCTACTGAGACACTGTTTCTATTGTCCTATCCATCCAGCTGCCTATCCACTACACGAGGGTCATCATCCTCCTCAAGCGTGCTAGTAGCATCATCCTTTGTACAAGAGTCACTATCACTAACCTCTATGAAAGAGTCACTATCATCATCAAACTATCCCAAATCATCATCTATTGCTCCATCCTCACAGACCTCATCATCATTGTAATAGTGTGCCTCAATAGTGTGCTCCTAGTCCTTACCCCTGCACCTATGATCTGGTTCCCACAGCCCCTTGCAATAGTGGCAAAGTTGTGTGCTCCTAATGGGCGTGGAGTTTCTTTGTTCTTCCCACCATATAGCTGCTTATTTTCTCTTTTTATCTGCTAAAATGAATCCATGTAAAATATTCTTTTCACTCCAACTGGGCTTCCTGAAGGCTACGTACTAAGGAAAGGTTATTATAGCCTTAGTTTCATCGCTAAGGTCGTGATACATTATCTCCAAACATGATATCTCAAGGTATATCCTTTCCATATCTCCTTATGGCTCTGTATGTATGTGATAACTCCCATTGACTAGTAGGAATCTAAGCTCTGATACCACTGTAATGATCCCAAGCATGGCCAGGATCATCACAGTTTTGGTGTCTTTTAAAACTTTTTCTGGTTGGGGTATTTCGTCAAACACTTTGTTGATCTATTTGTTTACATGTGTTTACTTTTTGAATGGCCTCTTAATTTCGTACTTAGGGTTTACTGATGTATTTATATGTGTGTTGCAACAAATAACATGAAGATACAATCATGGAACCTACCTCAACCATATGCAATATGATAGACAAGACAAAACATCTCAATATGATTTTATTCATGAAATAGAGGAACCTGCTACAATGAAGATGTCGATCTAGAATACTCAATAGATGGCTCCAATATAGAAGTATGAGCTGCTACAAAAATATCCTGACAACACAAAATAAGCCTCCTAAGGCTGGATAAGAGATGAATACCAATACCAAGGTAGATTTGGCTGTATGAAGTGCAGAAGCCCTAACTGAATGCTACCACGTCCTGCTAGAATGTTGAAGCTCCTCAATAATTCGGCCCAACTGTCAAGGATTTCCAATCACCTCAAGAAATATGTCAAACGGTAGATCGGGTGATGGCAAGAACAACCCAAGTGCTCAAATGTCCAAGATCCTCCTCAAACCCTAGGGATCTAACTCTCCTCAAGGAATGGTGTGCCCCCTTGGATGCCTAAAATCATGGATAACTTAGCCTCTCTCCTAGAGCCCTCCAACAGCTCCCCCAATCCACTAGAATGATAGATCAGGGAATGGAAATGAAAACCCAAGTGTTGAACTCGTCAAAATACCTATTAGACCCTTGGATCTAGCTAGCCTCCAGATAATGGTGCATGCTCCTCTTGGGAAATCGTCCCACTCTCAATACAAATACACTTGCCATTGAAATTTCTCTAGAAACCACCAAGAATTATGCTAAGACACCTACAAGGAAAACCCAATACCTGGAATCCTCAAAATCACTTCTCCTTAGCTAGGACGAATCCTCCCTCAATGGATGGTGCGCCCCTCTTGCTCGAAACCCTAGCTGGTGCACCCTCTCTCTCTCGACCCCTGCAACTAATGTAGAATTCTCCTGCAACTGAGTATATCTGGAACTAGAATGGTGTGGGAGAGTATTGCATCTCTGAGACCAATATTGGGACAAGCTAGGTGGAATCTTTCACCATTGAATCATCCTCTAGGGTTTGTTAAGTCAAATGTTAAGCCATAATATTGGCTCATTACCCCTTAATTGGGGCATATTAGATTAATAATGTTATTTTGTTTATGTCGTCTTTAGGCCATTAGTTGTAATTTAGATTATTAATGTTATTTTATTTATGTCGGCTTTAGGCCATTAGTTGTAATTATACCTCCGAGTCTCCTATATATACCAAGGAGACATTTTCATTTTGAATCATCTTGTACTTGAACATTTA